>SNQJ01S0012685.1:124596-153743 GCA_010110895.2 Picea sitchensis
TTTGGAGGCTTATTTGGTGTAGAAGTTCCCTTTTTGGGTGGCATGTTGGCCAAGTATCACTTTTGAACCTTGATTTTGAGGTGGTTCTGCTAGACAATCTTTGTTCTATTGTATCTCCCAAGTTTCGACCCTTCTGGGTATGCAATTTTATTTTATGTAGTTCTCTAATATTTCTTCTCTGCAATGCCACAGGTCTGATCAAAATTGGATGTTCCAAGTGGAATTTATGGTGACTTCCCCACAACTTGCTGATTTTTGGCCTTTCTAGGAGATCTCACTTGTATAGCGTACCCTACACAAAATAATTGATATAAAATTCTGAATCTCGTACCATAAATACTAAAGACTGTCCACTATCCAATGAAACTGGTCCCACTCAATTTGGATACTCTAGGAAGAAGTTATGATTTTTTTACATGAAACACCTTCTTGAGACTAGTCAATAGGACTAGTTAGATACCCTATCTTCCATAGGGTGTATCTACAAATGTAAGATGACCCAAAAGCTGAAATTTTAACACAGATACCTTACTAATTTTTGTGAATATCCCCTGGATTTCAGGGTCTGAAACGTTACAGAATTTTTTTTATAGAAAAACTTCCACAATGACTCAGTTTAGGATGATTCCAGAACCCTATCATGTATAGGCTATATCTCCGAAAGTATAAGGCCTCAAGAGGTGAAATTTTAACCCAATGTACCTTGATCTGTCTAATAAATATCCTCTAGGCCATTCTTTTTGAAACGTTGTAGAAAAAAAGTTATAGCGAAAATGCCAAGGTGTCTCAGATGTAGCAACGAAACCCCAAGACCTTGAGCTTTGATACCATATGTTAAGAATCAAATATCACTATAGCATAGAAAAACCTCAGAATAAGTACTCAAATCCTTGAAAAAGAGATAATTTCAGATAATAAGCCTCTTTGAGGGGGCAAGCTCCTTTTACCCCACATAAATGTTCAAGTACAAGATGATTCCAAATGAAAATGTCTCCTTGGTATATATAGGAGACTAGGAGGTATAATTAAAACTAATGGAATAAATCCAACATAAACAAAATAACATTAGTAATGTAATATGCCCTAATTAAGGGGTAATGAGCCAATATTATGGCTTAATAGCAGTGGGGTTGATCCTAATGAAAAATGAACCAAGAAATGGATAATGCAAAATGCATGGAAGGAAAAATATAACCTCTATGCCAGTTTTGAGATCATTACCTGTTAGAACACATGGACATGATAAAAAGGTTCCAAAGCAAAAAATTTCCAAATTCCTGTACATATGACCAAAAAAATTCATCCAGAAGTTAATGAATCCAATATATAAACCTATGATAAAAAAATGTTCTTTAGAATACAAAACTTAAAAACAATAAACCCTAAAAGAAAAATATGTTACAAATCACTACATAGCGTTGCGACTTATGTATAGTACATTTTTAGGTAGATCCCATTACTAGGCTCAAGCCAAGGGTTTATTCGGTAATCAACTTGTAAAATTTCTAGTTTGAGAAGAAATAACATTCTGCAATGCGTGTCTTCCCATGGTCTACCATTTGAAATCATGCTTCGATCCAAAGGTAATTCAACATCCAAGAAATCATGTAAATAAGGAATTCATGACTCACAAATACTAGGGATCGAGGTCTCACAAACAATAAGATCATACTTTAGAAGAAACTCAAGATCACTCAGACCAATGGGGGAAAGCAAGGGCTCTCATGCCCCCATTATATAAATCACATGATCAATTACCGAGTTCTTGTCTTGAGAAAGAAAACATGTCTGTAAAGGCTCCTTCTCAAAACTTCTCAGAAGCAATTGAACACCGAGGATATGACACCACATAATTCACCTATGGTGAGGTAGATTCTACTCGAACACTAGGAACATAGAAAGGGGTAACTTGAGATAAACTAAAATTAGGATGGTTATTATTAGATGGAAGTTTATCACTAGTGACAATGCTTCCATTGTGAGGAAGATGCATCACACAGAAGAGCAGAGACACCACAATGTTCATGACATAAACATAATCATGCCCAAGAAGCAAATTTAAGTCTAAAGGGTCTTGCACCACTAACATATCGAATAGGATAATATTCCAACCTAATGTGATAGGAATACGAGGAAGAGTCCATAAATATTCACTAGGTACTTAGTCGAAAGCCAAAACTCACTAGTAGTTGACACAATCTTGGGAGAACCCAAAGCTTGCCAAGTTGAGGAGGAAAAAATGCTTGTGGAGGCTCCTTCATGTAGTGTAATACATTGATAAATTGTTTTTGAATTAGATTCAACCTTTATTTGGAGGGGTGTAGAAGAAGGAAGGCGAGGATAAAAAACATAAATCTAATAAAATGAAACCATCCTCAAATTTGAGGGAAGCATGCTCAAAGTTAGCGGAAAGTCCCCCTATTCAGAAGGAATTGAACTGGAAATGCTAAAGACATAGTTGATAGACACATCACTCCCCAAGAGAAGAGTGATATTTTATGAATATTTTATCGGATTGACCACTTTCTCAATGACTGGGTGAATATGATGTGAGAAAACATGGTCAAGAGATGCATCACCCTCCAAAAAAAGAGTGGGATCAGTCAAAGATTGCATCAACATGACCACTTCATCAACCAATGGATGAATAGATTGATGGGAAACTAAAGGTGACTCATTATTAGAAGGGACTTTAGAGAAGGACCATGCACTTCGTACCACTGGAATATCCAGGCATGAAGAAATCATATTCCCATGTTGCCTCTTCCATTTGACAAGGTACTCATTAATTAATTTATTTCACAGTCGCTTAATCCTTGTTTCAAGTATTTTTTTCTGGTTCTAGTATGATTTTCCCTTATTCATTAATCTATGGAAAAATATTTTGGACTAGGATATTGTCATTGATTACGTTCTTTAAGAAAGAAACATGGAAGATTGGATGTACACGTGAATATGGAGACAACTCCAATTTGTAATCCATACTTCAAATCCTTTGCAAGACCTTATAGGGGTCATAATATTTGGGTGTTAATTTATTGTCCTTAATTTGTTGCTTGAGGGACATATTCTTATATGGTTATAGCCTAAAAAATACCCAATCTAATATTCCCTTTCACTGCGATGTTGATCGGCTTGTTGTTCATCCTATTTTGTGCCATAACCAAATTGTCCTTTGATAGTTTGAGAACCTCTTGTTGGTGTCCTATGTGGTCCTCCACTTTCTAAACCTTTGCATTCCCTTTCGAGGGAGATGTGATGGATGGAGGATGATATCCATAAAGTACCATAAATGGGGACATTTTTGATGAAGTATGGAAGGATGTGTTGTACCACCATTTTTCCAAGGGAAACCACTTGACCCATTGTGTCTGTTTATCAGATGCCAAGCAATGAAGATATCCTTCTATATTTTTACTCACAATCTCATTTTTCCGATCAAATTGAGGATGATAAGAGGATCTATGAGCCAATTGAGTACCCAAATAAGAAAATAATCCAACACAAAGATTTCCAGTGAAAATTGGATCTCTGTCACTTACAATAATCTTGGGGACCCCATGTAGTTTTTGAAATATTTCCATGAATGTTGTGGCTATTGTACTTCCTTTAAAAGGATGTGTGAGGGAGAGAGAAAAATGGGCATACTTAGTTAGTCAATCCACTACTACCATAATTATGGTCTTTCCTTCATATTTGGGTAAACCTTTAACAAAATCCATTGAAACGTCTTCCCAACATTGACTTGGTATAGATAAGGGTTGTAGGAGAATTGGAGTATTGATTGTATCTCCCTTATTTTGTTGGTAGACCACACATTCAGACACAAAATTTTGAACATTAGTTTTAATACCTTCCCAGAAAAAAATCCTTCTTGATCCCGTGGTAAGTTTTCAAGAACCTTGAATGTCCTCCTATATGAGAAGTGTGCAATTTCATAAGGAACTTCTGTTTGAGTTGAGAATTCTTACATAAATATAGGTCATCATGATACAATAAAAAAACATTATTCCATACAAATTTATCTAATGAACCAAGGTCCTCTTGTAGTTTTTGGAAGATCTTACATACCTCTTGATGTTGCTTCCATTCTATCCTTGCCTCTTACACCCAATCAGATTGTGGAATATAAATATCACATAGTGAATCCTCTGTTTCTTCTTCTTTCCTCGAAAGTGCATCTGCCACATTATTATGTTTTTATTTCTTGTAGATAACTTCAAAGTCATAACCTAGCATCTTTGTAACCTATTTTTGTTGTTATTTTGAAGATAATCATTTCTCCAAGAAGTACTTCAAACTATCATGATCTATTTTTACTTTGAAGTGTCTTCCTATTAGGTAAATGTGCCATTTCTTAACTGCATATAGTATGGGCAACATTTATTTTTCATAAATTGTTTTAAGTAAGTTTTTTCCGTTAATTTGCTTGCTTTAAAAGGAAATGGGTCTTCCTTATTGCATTAAAACAACACCAATTCCATGTCTTTAGGCATAACACTCCACAATAAAAAATTTATGAAGTCAAATGTGGCTAGGATAGGAATTGTACACATAACATCCTTAAGTTTTTCAAAATATTTGGTTGCGTCTTGAGTATTAAAATGATTCTTTCTTTAATATGGTTGTTAGATGTGCTTCTATTTGACCATAGTTCTCAAAAAACTTGCAGTAATAGACCATCAATCCTAAAAATTCTCTAAGTTTCTTCAAGGTTTTGGGAACTGACCATTCCATCACAACTTTAATTTTGTTATGGTACACTTTTACGCCTTCATGATATACAATATGACCCAAATATTCCACTTCTTGAACCCCAAAGGCACACTTGGAAGGCTTTGCATAAAGTTGTTGCTCTTACAAAAGTTGTAACACTCTGTCAACATGTTGTACATGCTCTTCCCATGTTTTGTTGTAGATTATAATGTCATAAAAAAATACTAACACAAAATTTCTAAGGAAGGGTTTGAAAATAGAATTCATCAAGCTTTGAAATGTTGAAGCTTCATTAGTAAGTCCAAATGACATAACCAAAAACTCATAATGACCTTCATGTTTTCTAAAGGATGTTTTGGGAATGTATTTCTGCCTCATAATGATTTGAGGATATCCCAAACGAAGATCCAACTTAGTAAACAATTTTCCTCCATGTAATTCATCTAATAATTCATTAATGATAGGAATATGAAACTTATATTTGATGGTCATTTTGTTGAGTTGTCTATAATATGGAATCATATGCCATGAATCACCCTTCTTTGTAACCATCACTACTGGTGAATAGAAATAATTTTTTCTAGGTTGAATGATGCCATCCTCTAACATTTCTTTGATCATACACTCAATCTCACTCTTCTATGCATATGGATACTTGTAAGGTCTAATGTTAGGTGGTACACTTCCATCTTGTAAATGAATAACATGAAAATGATCTCGAGCCAGTGGAAGACCCTCATGAATCTCTCCAAATACCTTAGAATGGTTGTTGATAACTAGTTGGAGATCCATTGGAGCAGAGGATATAGATGTTTGAACATCAAGTGAGCAAAATTGTGAAATTACACCACATTGTCCCTTTTTTAGTAGTTTTGTCATGTTATTAGAGCTTATCACTTTAGAGGGTTTCCCTTGGATACCTCTAAGCTCAATTTTATTTCCTTTTGAGGAAAATATCATGAAAATATATTGAAAATTAAGGCCACTGTTCCCAATGATTTTAACCATTGGACCCCTAATATAACATAAACACCACCCATTTGTATGGAAATCATGGGACTATCCAATAAATACACCCCCATATTGAGCTTAATACTATGTAAATTCCCATAATAATGTATGGTACCTCCATCTGCAATCATTACTTGAAACTTTGGTGCTAGAAATACAAATCAATTGAGATCTTTTACTAATTTGGAATTGATGAAATTATGGGTACTACTAGAATCAATCAACACTGTTACCTTTTTATTTTTGTTGTATTCTTGTATATTGAGGGTTTGTGGAGTATTGATTCTAGCCAATGCATGGCAATATTTCATTAGAGTAGTCTCTTCAAGATATAGATCTTATGATGATTCCAATTCTTGATCTTCTTCCTCTTCACAACATATGTAGAACAATTTCTCCTCACCAAATTTATGAACCTTACTGTACTTTTTGTCACAATTGAAACATAGACCCTTTTCTCTTCTTTCATCCATTTGCTGAGGTTTCAACCTTTTTGGTTGAGTGGTGTTAGCAGAGGGAACATGGTGTCTTCTATAATTGTTACTGGCCATCCTTCTAGTTGTTGGAACACATACAAATTTCCGAACTTTAGTCTTTAAATAAATTATGTTTCAATTTAAAATAAAATAACGCACGCTTGATTCTCTCGGTTGATGAAATCTTCCATCAAATCAAATGATCCTAATCTCTCATAAGTTATGGATATGCCTACTCATTAAAGAGTCAAATCTCTATAGAATACTTCGAAATTTTGGGTTTCGTAGTTCAGGCGTTTCAACATGCCTCACTTCCAAAGTCCCAATACGTGAAAAGTGTTCAAAATATCAAAGTCACCACACACATATACCCCTTAATCTCCGACATATATTTCTGAAAATGACCTGTCAGATTTTTTAAATGAAGTTATTTGACCAAACGAATGAAGAAATAAATACTAAAATCTAATTAGAAAAAATCGAATAATAGTTTCATGATTTCAGAAATTGGGCCTTTACCATCTATTGTATCACTAATATCCTGAAGCCCAAACTCCCAAAATGTATTAAGCTTGAAGCTATTTTAATTAAGGATTAAAAACAATTAACGATTAAATAATTACATCGCGATTTCATGTTTTGGGGATCCTGCCTCGAGCGACTATCAATATCTCGAGATCTGAAACCATGAAATATTTGAGGTTAAACATGATTAAAATTAATTAATCACATCATGATTTCGCATTTCGGAAATCACATCTTGAACTGTTATAGGATATCCCAAGATCCAAAATTCTGAAATTTACTTAACGTTAAGTGCAATTACCTGATGCATTAATGAAAATTATCTCGTGATTAATCTTTCACTGAATCATAACGCAGATAAATTCAAATTTCATCTATTCTTTTCCCGATCATGAATCACCAGATGTTAATGACATTAATAATCGATCTACGACAATCATTTTGAACAAGATCTCAGAACCCCACATAAATCTTTTCCATTAATGAAAGTAAATACATTGTCAGTGCATGTATGCGTAAAATGATATTCTTAAGGTGAAAAAGACATTGAAGTTTGAACTCTATTTGCATTTTCATAGAACAACAAGCTTAGCGATATAATAAGTTTGTGCATTTTTTGTGACAATTGATACAATGTTGGGTTTACTACTATCATGGCTCCATGAAAAAATGGTTAAAGGGATTGGTGAAAGTTCGAGCTAGAAAATAGATTTATTTTCCAATACTTCACCCAGAAACATAGACATCATTAAATCTCAGATGAAGGTATTCAATATTCTACAACATGAATTGGTTGACTTCCCAGACGATTCAGGTGATGAGGAGACAGAGACCCTAGCTACCAAATACAAAACTATTTCCCAATTAGAGATACATAAGATAACAACGAGGCCTAGTCTCTTTCCTTATAACGATATTTTTGGCTGGGCACTGGAAAACATTGATATCATGACCATGACCATCTTCAATTCACAAAAGTTCGCAGTTGGGTCTTTCTGGCCAGAACATTTACAGGTAATGTACAAATTGTCTCCAACACCCAATTTCATCTGCAATGTCGACTTCCTGAGGGACTTTGACAAGAAGGAATGCGCCCAATATGGAAGAAACCTTCCCGACTTAATTAAGGATTGGTGCTCTTGCCCTGAGAAGTTTAGAGCCGAATCCCATGGCGTATACACAGTTTCCACACTAGAGCCTCACATGATGTATGTAACAATAATGATGTGTAGATTCTACGTGAGGGAAAACATAGCCCATTTATCATTACCATGGGTGCCTGTTATGCAGACAGTAGCAAACATATATTCTTTTGATTAGGCCAAGATGTTCTCAGACAATTTGGTTAGAGAGATTACATAATATCAATCACTGAAAGCCAAGGGGCAACCTACCCCAATTTTCATGTTGACTTACATCATGGAAGTTGTCTGTTTTATGACACCTTTTCCACTGATGGGATGGAACTAGACTCCAACTAGTGCCAAGCCCATACATGTTTATCATTTAAAACTTTGGGAAGATAAAGCCAAATATTTCTTCTATGAAATCTGCAACTAGGTGGTGGTGTCGATGCATACCGCTATATATGGTTGCCCACCTCTTAGGATTTATGAAAAAATAGTGGCTAATCTAGGAAAGATAGATGAATCGTACGTTAAAGAGCATTTCTCCTATATTAGGGTTTTCAGTTGTTCATTTCCTCCACATGCTCTGCCTGATTTTTTACCAGATCGATTGGTGTGCCGTGAAGTAGCACATCAAACTGTGCATGGGGGAATTAGTAAGGAGCTAAAATCAATACATAAAAGGGTATGGCCTGCCTTTCCCATGTAGATTGGTATGTTTTCTCTCCTGGATTTCAATCACTCAAAAGTAGAAGCCATGACCCTGGATGAAATCAAGCTGGTAAATATTGAATTCAAGAAGCATGATCCGCAGAACGTCATAGGTAATCACATGACCCTCTACAATTTGAAAAGATATGAACATGAATATTTTCCTCAGGATGCAATATTCCGAGGAGAAAGGTCCTACCAGGAGGTCTTGAGTCGAGTTCAAGCTCTGACTCCAGATATAATGGCCGAGTTTTATAACTTCCAGAAGCATCGAAGAAATGGACTTCCCAAAGTATTACAGGGAGAAAACCCGACACCTCCTACTGCACAAAGAATTGAGACCCAGAGCGTCGAAACAGGGAGCTCCAATGGATAGGATTATCAAGAACATCTGGAGATAACTAAGGTTTTGATTCATGTGGAGGACATCGCATTGATGAACCCAACAAGTTATCAAACTAAAGCTCAGGCTGAAGCCTCGATAAAAAAAAGGGAAGAACAAACAACATTCACACCAGGAAAGTCAGCTATTGACATAGTCAGGAAACAACCGTCCACCAAGATCAACAACCCCATTCAATCTATCACGCCAATACCGTCTAGTAGAGGTAACCCTAGTGCTGAAGTGGTATTCATAGAGAATATCATGCCTATTTCGGTAGAAAAGATGCCTCCTTCCAATATATTCTTTAGCAAGAAGAGAAAGGCTGTAGTAAAAAGAGAAATACATTAGAGGGAGGGTGGGTCTGTCAAGAGGCATAGAGTATTGTATGATGGACAGGCCCAAGAAGAAACAGATTTTGCTACGGACATAGCAGATTCATTAGGAGCCTTTTCCACTGCAAACCAGTTTTCGGTGGGCAACCTGAAGGAAAGGTTGAAGCAGAAGGATCTGCTGGTGAGACAGTTGTAGGAAAAAATAAAGACTATAGAGCAGGGATTCATGAGAGATAACTAAAGAATTTGAGCAGATTAGAGCCCACGACTGATAGGAAATTCAACAACTCAAGATCATCCTTGATGAGATGCAGAGAAATTCACAGGAAACCAAGGAATTGGTAAAACATTTGCAGGTGAAAATAAGCCTGACCGAAAAAGAAATAGTGGATATATCATCCTTTCATGCCCAAGCTTTAGAGGTACATGAGAATCTAGGATCATCCTAATGAAGCCTTTTGACTAAAATAGAAGGCATTTAAAACTATTATCGATTGGAAGAATTCCCTTTAGATAATATTTGCATAAAAGAGAAGGAGGCCACTGCAGCTAGAGTGACATTCCATGAGGTTGTCCTGTCATCAACAAAGGAGGAAGTTGCTAGGGCCACCATATTATCCCTCTTAGAACAAACCTAAGGAGATATAATACTTAAGAACTTGGAGGCTAATATAGTTGAAAGTAAAATATTGGTCAGGGAGGTGAAAAGAGCTTGTGAAAAAAAAAATGCTCTTGACAAAGAGTCACTGTACGTGAGAAGAGATAATATCTCTGAGGCTCTGGGATAGATTGATATGGAAAAAAATCAATCTGATTTCAAAGAAAGTATGGAAGAAGCTCGGGCCGAAACTTTATAATTGAAGCAGGTTGACCTTACTCTAATGAATAAATGGATAGTCAACCCTAGCTTAAGACTATAATATCTATCTCTAGAAGCTAGGAGAGTGGAAGATAAGCTACCTCATATAGAAATGAAGTTTTATACCTTTGAGGAAAATGATACTACAGAGCCCTCCAGGCTAGTGGTGCAATTTGTGGGCAGATGCATTTAGTGTGTTGAGCAAGGGAAAGCCAACACGTTTGGGAAGGAATGATGCACATGTCATGATTAGAGACCAGTTGTTTTCTGAGCTGGAGTACGTGAAGAAAAAATGTCTCCACCATCATGGTGAAGAGACAGGGGAGATGCAAGTGAAGTGTTTCAAATTTCACATTTTGTAATTTTTACTATTCTAAAATTGAAAAGAATTCCAACCGCTTAGGGTTGAGAACCTTTTTTATAAATACATATTTCGAAGATTAAACATGGGTTGCTTCTTTTCGTATTGTAACTAAGAAAACTCATCCTTTTTGAGTATTAATACAAGTGCAGACAAGGATTCCAAATTTTGTGCAGTTTGAATTATGTGCTCCCTTTGTATTCCATACTTCTAGTTTCTTTATGTTACTCCTTGATAAGTGAGTGGTTGCAACTTAGTACAACATCTACTGTAATCACATTTTATCATTTATTTGATAAGCAAACAATTTTTCCTCTGTATTTTATATTATTAAGTACAAGACCTGCAATCTACTTGGATCACTGTATCTTATGTCTTTTTGAGGGTATACCTCATTTTGTTTAACATTTTTGTAAGTTTTCCCCCATATCTCTTGATTTTATTAATCGACTCAGACAATGAAACACAACCTTTGTCCTATTCTGTTATTAATTTCATTTGAGGATTTACTCTTATATAACCAACAAAAGAAAAATCACCTTCTAAAACATTCACTAAATTCCTGATGCCTGACATTATTCTTTGAGCCATAAGTTTAATCTCAGGAACAACACTAGTATCCATATTTTTGTTTTCCAGTTTCCTTTCCATACTGAAAGCTTTCTCTAGGGATTTAGGTTCGAAGAGATGCACCTCATGTTGATTTTTATCCTTTAAAGTTCACATAAATAGATCTAACAAATTATCCTCATGAATTTTCTTTACCCTGAGACTCAACTTTTGGAATTATTGAATGTGTTATGTAACATGTACTTTTTGTTAAAGCTTTGTCAATTGACTAAAGAATGTATTTCTCTTAATATCCCCATAATGTGATATCAATTCATTTGTAAAAAATACCAAGAGATGATATAATTATTTTTTCTTTCAAAAATCCATTGATACTAAACAAATTGATCATTTTCTAAATATAAGGATGCAATGGGTACCTTTTGTAAGCTTGGCACTTGGTGTAGATCAAAGTATTGCTCCATCTAGAATATCCATGTTATAGGATTTTTACCACCAAACTTCTTCATACCAAACTTTGGAATGAAGTACTTCCTTGGTGCTAGCTTGAATCCTTGATGATGTGGATTCTGAAATTCAGTATTGGTGTTTCCCTATTGTGATAAAATTCTCGTTATATGTGACTGAGTCTCAACACCATTGTTCTCATTATTTTCAGGATTTCCTTGGATCTCCATATCTATTTTATGGATCCCCTTTAAGTACATGGATTCAATGTATTTTTTCATTTCATTCATTTTCTTTTCCATTTGATACATATTTTCATCCATCCTTTTTTCCATATGTGCACCATTTTCATTCATCTTCTTTTCCATATGTGCACTATTTTCATTCATCTTATTTTCCATATCTTTCCTATTTTCATCCATCTTCCTTTTCATTTCATCTTCCATTTCCCTTTTCAGGGATTCCTGAGAATGTGATAAATCCACTAGTTTCAACATACTACCACTCATTTCATCAAGTTGGTTCTTTAATTGGCTTAGCCTATTTTCAAAGTCTTCATTTTCTTCGGAATTCATGTTTGAGTTTTTATGAGGAGAACCAATATTATTTCCTTTAGAACCCTTTTCCATGTGAAGAAATAATAATGCTTCTCTTAATCACCAAAAATATATCTTCCAATAAAAACTTATGCCAGTTGTAAGTTATGTACATTTCAAACCCTTAATTTGGAGTATGACTAGACAATTTACCTTTGTCCTAATATATATCTAAAATTTGAACCCTATAAGTCTAAATTTTTTCCCCATAGTACTCTGATATGATTTCTTGAACTCCTAAAAATTTCATAGTTTGGACCTTCACTGATAAATATTTATAGCAAAAATACCAAAATGTCTTGTTTAGGACTAATTTCGGGATTAGTAAACAACCCCAACTTCTATGAGATATATCTCATAAATTATAATGATTAAAATTCTGAAAATTTGTCACATGTAATTTCTTTATGTATCCTCAGGAGTCTGAAAATTTAGAGTTAGAAACTGCACAAAAATAAAGTTACAACGAAAATACCAAGCTGACTCTTTTAAAACTAATTTCAGGATTAGTCACAAGCCTTATCTTACATGGAATATATATCCAAAAGTATAGTGAAACATAATCTAAAATTTGGACCACACGTACTAGGAGATGCCTACTCAGTCTCCACAAAATTTTGCTTTCTGAAGCCACCCAGAATTTTTTTATAGAGAAAATCCCAAGACGACTCATTTAAAATGAACTTAAGGATGAGTCAAAAACCATTTCTTCCATAGGATATATCTCCAAAATTTTATATACCAAAAACCTAAAAGTTTTACCATAGGTACCTTGATATGACTTGTAAGTAACCTCCAAATTTCACTATATGAATTGGCCCAGAAAACAATTGTAGAGAAAATTCTAAGATGACTTGTTTGGAGAAGAAAAACCATAAGATCGATGACCTGATACCAAATGTTATGATCAAATGTCTTAAAAGTGATAAAAATTCAACGAATACAATTCACTTCGAGGGGGAAACATCCTTTTAGCATATATCCAATTTAGAATACAATATGAGATGAGATAAGATGATCCTAAGACTAGGTCTCCTTTATATATATATACATATAGGAGACAAATGCTACACTTATAATGAAAGGGTACAATTAAGGGTTCTACCTGACCTACCAATATAACACTGGAAATGTAATAATTTAGTATATAGAGGCTTAATAAGGGGTTTTGTAAATAACATGGGGCTTTGTCTAGGGATTAACATACAACAAAGCATATGACCTAAATACCACACACAATCCTAAAAATACAGTCAAACAAATTGTAACTAACTTAGAACCAACTTTTAATAAGAAAGTAGGAGACAAACCTAGTTCCAACCATTTGATGTAGATCCCTCAATTTAAACTCTTTCTCCAACATTCCACTCCAACAGTTCCTTCAACCACACGCATGTAAGGATGAAGACAACTGCAAAATAGGTAGTTACACAATAACTAACTTTTGAATATGCTTAACTATAATCAAGTCCATTAGTGTTCTAGATAATTAAATGCCCAAATGTAATAAACATAAACTAAAACACAAATTTTGATGGGAAAGAGAGTCTTTATTGATTTAACATCAAAGTTAAGGAATGTTACAAACTATAACCACTGTGACATTGTTCTAGAACTAGAATCCATGTCCCTCCACGTGGGCCAATGATGATCAACTTAACCTCCAACTCCTTCTCTCAAACAGGTCCAAGAAAGAGAAGTGTTCTCTTTCTAACAAGATAAGGGGAGCAAAGACTGCTGGAAATAGGGGTTTCCAGATATGAAGGGGATAATTCAGAGACATGGGATAAGGGGATTTTAGAATAGGCAATAAATGGCCAACATAATGGTGCTAAATGGCATGATGATCTCTCATCTACCCCTTGGCCCCTTTTTATACTCCAAACAAGTGGTTAGAGTAGTTATCCATGGGAAATATGGGGTTAGAGACTTATGAAACTCGTAAACCTTGCCCAAAATTTAGCAAAATTATAGTTTTTTTAGCCAAATAAATGTGTAGACGGGTTGATAAAGGGAAAACACATATGTACACATGCTACATAACTAATAGGGCACTTACATATCAAAACATGGGGCTTTTAGTGATTTTTGAGGAGGAATAATGGTAGTTCAATGCTATGGGGATGGATTATTTATTTAGACTAGTTATGGGGACCAATGGAGAATGCATAATGATGGAAAGAACAATCGATTGCAACATATTATTGAACTTAAGGCATGATCATCTTAATTTTTAGTGTTTACACTAACTATTATGTAAATTGAATATGGTTCATGGTTTAATACAAACATATAAGCATTTTGATATTATGAATTCTGCATCTTGGGAAAGAAAACATGCAAATAGTTCCCTAAAGGAAAATCATGACAATAATTAAGTATTGGACTTAGTACATATTGTATTATGTAGACCAATGATTCCCTTGTATTGAGTGGTAACTATATTTAATGGCCTTATTAATGACAATAGATAAGAGGTATTAATATAATTTATAGCAAAAAAAAGTTTGAAGTTTTTAAGTGTTTGTTAGAGTTCAAGTCCTTAGTTGAGAAGAATAGTGAAAAGTTGTTAAATACAATTATATTTGATATTGGTAAAAACTACAATGAATTTGAGAATTATTGCCTGAGGGAGAATGATATTTACATCTAGATATATATATTTCTTATACACTTGAACATAATGGAGTAGCATAGAAAATGAATTGTGTCATTCAAGGCATGACATGTTGTATCTTAAGGGAAAAAAAGGTTAATTGGAAGTTTTGGGCATAATATTATAATTATGTGGGCTATTTGATTAATTGAATTCCAACCAAAGCATTTTGGAACATAACTCATGAAGAATATTAGCGTAGGTTCAAGCCAATAATGAAACATCTACACATGTTTGGGAGCATTACATATTTATATATACCAAATGATGAATGCAATTTTAAACTAGTTGATATATAGGGTGGAAGTGCAAGCCTCTTGCTTATCCTGAATAATAAAACATATATTAGTTGTTGGATATTGAATATTATAATTTTGTGAAGAATAACAATTTCATCTTTGTTGAAGGAAGCATGGTTACGAGAAAATATGGAATTGTTGATGGAGAGTGTGAAAAATCTATTTGAACATGTCTAAGACTTTTATGGTTGGTGTCATTTTGTATAAAGTATCCCTGATGAATGTATTGAATCAAAATTTGATAATTAATAATAAGGAGAAAATATAAAAGAAACATTGAGGATGTGACTATAATGGTTGATTAAGGCACTTGAAGAATAAATCGCCAAATATAAGAGTGTTTAGCCTTGGTGAAGAGTCAAGATTAGAAGTCAAAATTGCAAATAGAAGGAAAGATCACAATTGCAAATACTTTAATGATTACAATTGGCAAACTATGTAATAATGTCACAAGTGTTTAGCCTTGAGGAAATACATAGATATGATAAAAAATGTAGAATATAATAATGATTTAGATCGATGTAAATAAATATGAATTCAATCATTAAACACTAGACTTGGAATCTAGTAGCATTATCTACATCTAAGAGGTAATTGTACACACACACACACACATGGTAATATATCCCAATGAAAACCCCCATGCCACCTCCCTTAATTTTGAGGATGATATATGGTGTAAACCCTAGATTCTTTAGGACATAATGCTAGGTCAACAATATGGATCAAAGTTGTACAACAATATAATAATTAAGAGCTCGACATGTCACTTGTGGGA
This sequence comes from Picea sitchensis, assembly GCA_010110895.2. Taxonomy (NCBI): domain Eukaryota; kingdom Viridiplantae; phylum Streptophyta; class Pinopsida; order Pinales; family Pinaceae; genus Picea; species Picea sitchensis. The sequence continues at coordinate 140,446 of SNQJ01S0012685.1, forward strand.
ATTGAACTTTGGTGGGGAGGATAACACTCATCCTCTCAACCACTCGAGATAGACACAATATATAAACACTAGACTTGGAATCTAGTAGCATTATCTACATCTGAATGATTGGCAATTGTACACACACACACACACACATGGTAATATATCCCAATGAAAACCCCCATGCCACCTCCCTTAATTTTGAGGATGATATATGGTGCTAAAACCCTAGATTCTTTAGGACATAATGCTAGGTCAACAATATGGATCAAAGTTGTACAACAATATAATAATTAAGAGCCGACATGTCACTTGTGGGAATTGAACTTGGTGGGGAGAATAACACTATCCCTCTCAACCACTGAGATAGACATTAATATATATATATATATATATATATATATATATATATATATATAGTATGCTATATATATATACATATATATATATATATATATATAAGTCTCTGATGAAAAAAAAATACAAAGTGTAGTTAATAGCCAAAGGATATGAGTAGAAATATGGTGTTGACTATAAATAAACCTTGATGCTAATCATGAAGATGAATACAATCAAAACTCTACTAGTTCTTATGACCTATTTCAAATGAGCCATATATTAGATGGATGTTGAGAGTGATTTTCTAAAAAATGGATTGATGTAGAGGTATACATGGAGTTGATCCACCTATATCTTATAGCCTAGAAAAGAAGAACACAAGCTATAAGTTATATGGACAAAAGAAAAGCACTCAAGGAATGGTATGACAACAAAAATATATATAAAGAGTTGTGTGGACAAAATCAAGTACCAAGGGAACGGTATGAATAAAAACATTATACAAAGAGTTGTATGGAAAAAAACAAGTACCAAGGGAATGCTATGAATAAATTGATCAATATTTTAGAGAAGTTATATGTAAAATAAGTGATGTGGATCCTAATTTGTATGTGAAGTCCACTCATTCTGATGGTTTATTTCATATAATCATTTTGTATGTTGATAATTTGATTATTATAGGTAGTAGTGAACTTGAAATTGAAATGATGAAAGAATACCTACTACACACCTTAGATATGACAAATCTTGGAATTTTACATTAAAACCTATTTCACTAAATTTGGATTAATTAGGTAGAATCTAGATGAAAATGATATTAATTTTGATTCTAAAAGTGTCAACATCAGCTTTTCCAAAGTGCAAAATTGGATTCTGAAAGTGGTAACATTGTTTTTCAAAAGTGTGATTTTCGATTCCAAAAGTGCAGATTTTGAATAATTTTGAACCCAAAAAATGTGATTTTTTATTCCATAAGTGCAATTGTCAATTCCAAAAATGTCAATTTTGAATCCAAATGTGTGAATTGATTCCAAAAGTGTCAATATGTAATTGCTACAATGTCTATTTAGATTTTCATATTTTGATTGTTTTTATTGATGTGTCTATAATGTCTAAATCCAAGATTAATGTACAATTTTCAACATATTATTTTTGTATGTGCATGCATAATATCACTATGAAACCCATGGCTAAATATATAAATATTGAAGAGATGCAATAAAATAAAACAAGCGACAATAATCATTGTATTACAGAGTCGCACATTTTAATAAATATTTAAGGTAGTACCGTTCAAGTCTCATTCATCAACATCATTCCCACTCTCAACATTATGCTCCATCTATTTTTGTTGTGCCTTAATAATTGCAAGGCCCTTAGTTATTTTTATTTTCTCTTATATCCGTATGGCCCTTAGTGACCATGCCTATATGATGCTATTAACATCAATGCACATATTTTCTTCTGAACCAACAACCCATTGTTGATTTTTATTTAAACAAATTTTATATAATTGTTTTTTAACCTCTTATGTTCTAGTTAGTTTCCAGAGTTGAACCTTGATTTTGTAATACTCAATAGTAGAATATGGATCTTGATAAACACTTCCCTTTTCCCTACCCAACCATATTACAAAATATTGATCTTTGTACTACAAGCATTTGTCCCTCTACAACATCATCCTTTGGAGAGAATGGATCTTGGGGCTTGTTACATAGAGGTCCAATGTATCAATCCTTAAATGTGGGGACATTTTCCCTCAAGTATGCTTCTGTAACATCATGTGAGGACTCTATAGGAGCATTGATTATTATTTCTTGCATCGTGGATGGCTAGATATTAGTTATTTAACACTCAATGCTTTGAAAGGGAGTATCCAAATATTTATATATATTCTCCCAATAAAGTATCTTAGAATGAAAATATTTTTATTCTCCCTTATCAATATATTTATTCCATAATGAAATACAAGTTTCTAATCCCTTTTTTATTTCATCCATATCAGAAGGTATCCTTACCTATATATTTAACAGTTGATCCACCCCATTGATAAGTTTGCACTTCCATTAGGTATAAAAAACCACATATTAATAGGATATGACCACTTTTAATCCCACAATTAGGCTTTATATTGAATAACTACCTTTCCATCAATTAACTGGAATTTGAAGCATTGACATCCTTTGATACTAGTGATCTTGGAGTTACCTTCCAAAATATATGGAAGTCAAAAAATTCACCAATTAAATATTTGGCATAGGAATTGTGATCCTCACATGTTCAATAAGTATCCATAATATTTGGTAGTAAAATATGTATTTTCACTTTAATTTAGAAAATTTGATGGCACTTTGATTTTCATACTAGAGTGCAGTTAGATGATTGTATTGGAACCCAAAGTCTTAAAGGATTTGTCTAAGCCACAAGGATTCTTGACTTACATTAATAGTTTCTTAGTACTCTACTTATTCTAAAGACAGAGCAAGAGCCTATTGCTTCTTACAAGTCTGAGTGATAGGTCCATAACCAAAACTAAAAATATAACATGCAATAGACTTTTGATCATCAAGGTCACCAACCCAATCAAAATTAGTGATACCAACCCATAAAGGAGTCCATCTTAAATTGTAATGTATCCCATATTGAAATATACCCTATATATACCAAAGTATCCTTTTTATTTCTTTCCTATGGCTCTCATGGGGTGTTTTCATATACCAGGAAACAAGACCGATAAAAAAGGAAATATTAGGACATGTATGAGCCAAATATAATAGGCTACCAAATAACTAACGACACAAAGTGACATCTACTTCAACTGTAGTATAAGTGGTAGTAAGTTTGACTCTAGAATGGAAGGGAGATGGGGGTGGTTTACTATATTCCATGTGAAAGTGACAAAGAAGGTCATATGCATAATTATACTGGGAAATTAAATTTCTTTCCTTTGTTTGCAATAATCAGAGGCCAAGGAAACAGTAAAAGTAACCTAAGTGTTGGACATGGAATTATGGTGTTGGCATTGATGTCAAAGAAGGACAATATGATCAATGATTGGACATGGTATTATGTTGGAATTGATGTTAAGAATATCAATATGGTATTATAATTATATGTCTTTGAGATCCTAAAATCTCAAGAGAGATAGCATATTAGATTGCACCAGATCATAGCATGCAGGAAAGCTCAAGAAAATGAGTACCTTAAGGAAGTTTTATTGGGATCAAATTCCCAACAGATCAACTAGAGAACACCCTCAAAACTATGAGGAAACTCTGTTATAGTTAGGATATATGACAATCATCGATCGCTAACCAAAGGCATAAATCAACGATATTGGTTCACTTGGAATCCAAGTATAAAGCCAAAGAGGTTAGGAGGAATTATGTCTGCTGATGTAGTTTTCGGGACAAATTCCAACCTTTGAATCATAGAGGAAACTTGCGTAAAGAAGAGGAGAATCGTGGCCATAAGTTGAATATTTAGGATAGTCCAGGACCATCAGATCGAGATGAAGCAAGAATTTGGGAAAAATTAAATACAAACCATCAGATCGGGATAAATAAACCTTAACCGTCAGATCAGGGTTACGTAGCAGTATTCAACTTCGACGTTGACCACTCCGGTGAAAAGGAGTAAATAACAGGTAATTTTACCTGAAGGCTGAAGCCCCAGAGTCACTAACTCTCGTTGACTGTTGGATCAGGAAATCCCCTCAACCGTTGATCTATTCAGAGCGTGCCAAGAAAGGAGATGGTCAACTCTGACACTGACTACTCTGGTGGTTGAAGCCCTGAATTCCCAAAGCAAATGAAGGCCATCATATATGGACAATGCATGATGATCATTGGATGAGGATAGGTGGTTCCAATTATGTTCAACTTTGGCACTGTCCATTTTGGAAAAAAAGGGTTTAGAGCATGTAAGTTCACCCGAGGGTTAGAGCTCCGAAGTCACAAAGTAAGGCACATGGCACACACATTGAGAGCCCACATCATCATAGTCCACGTCATCTAGAGACGTCGATAAGGACACATGGTGCAATCAGATGGTGACAAGTGTCAAGGTCRAGTTGGAATTTTAGGTATATRAAAGTCACAAATCTAAGTGACACATGGCAATCACTCAACTAGTGCCACATCAACGGTGACATCAAAAATCTACGCCACTCCGAGAGTATGTGATTCGGGGAAAACCAACTTCTACCACCAACAACTTCCTGAAGTGTCAAAGGACAAAGTATTTCTTGACCATTGATCAACCATGTGTAAAGGACAAGGACATGATCCATTCACAACCATTGATGTGAGATAAAAGTCAACGAGTATAAGCTATTTCTGAAGTTTAACTCCGAAATAATCCTGGCCATTCATCTCAACTTTTGATTAAAGTCATAACCGTTGGATTAAGCCCGTGGAAGGATAGTGTAAGGATTGAAGCTAGAATGTTGATTTGGTTCCATAATCATGCTAACCATCAGATCAACCATTATGAGAGGTAACCACTCTAGGAAGTTCAAACTTTGAAAGATTGGATGCTTGTAAAGGAAAAATCACTCGAAGGCTGAAGTCCGAAGACTTGGGTCCAACCCCCTGTCATGAGTTATGAACCCATAAGTTATGAGGTGACATCACTTAAATTAATAAGCCCACGGTCCCAGACCCTGGACTTGTGAAGGTTATTAGAGCAGGGAAGTGTTGATGAGCACTTTGACAATATTTTCTTTGGAGGAGTTGGAAAGCTGCAATCCACTCAACTGCAAATTAAGTCATGGTCGTCAATTTGTTTTGAACCTCTGGAAAATCGAGGATAGTTCATCTAATGGAAGAACGAATATCAACCATCCGTTCTACTTCGGTGAAATGTACTTTGAGAGGATTGAATGATTGCAAAGCCTAGAATTCCAAAAGGATGAAGTTCCAAAGTAAATGATAGTCATCCATCTCAACATACAATTAAACGTGACCATTGATCTTGATAAATGATTAAGAACTTGTTTGGATTAGCAGTTGGTCACCACCTATGGTTGTATGGAACAAAGGTCTCGAAGTGTGTGAAATTTAACACATGGAGTAATAATTTTATCTCAGTCAAGATTGAACCAAATAGGATCTGGATTTTTCCTTGATTGATATTAAGTGATCACATACATCCAATAAATTGGAGAGATAATAGAAAAGCTCAAATATGATCTGTTGAAGAACTGGGGACACAACAAAAGCTTGATAAGGAAATAAAAAGGCATGGGATCATTGCTGGTTACCACCCATGGTCGTATGGAACAGAGGTCCTGAAGTGTTTCTGAGTGAAATTAAACACACTAAGTAATAATTTTATCTCGGTCAAGAGGGAACATTGAACCAGATAGGATCTATATTTTGCCCTGATTGATATTAAGTGATCACATACATCAATTGAATTGGAGAGCTAATCAAAAATCTTAAATATGATATGTTGAAGAATTGGGGATACAACATAAGCTTAATAAGGAAACAAAAAGGCATGGGATCGAGTTAAAAGAAATCGATCCAAAACTGTGATCAATTTATGAAAAACAGTCTCACCAAATTGAAAATCCTCACAATAATGTTTGAATGATAATAGAGAAAAACAAATGCTATTATTGTTAATTTAAATGAAGAGGTGCAATGGTCCAAACAAAGGGACAGAATGTTTCATAGTTCACACTAGTTGGAAGAGTATATAAACGAGAAAGAGTGGTGAGAATAAAGAGTCTCTGCAGTCCATATTAGAATATCAAAACAAAAGCAGAGTCCAAAAAGAGGAACTGATGATACTAACACCATGAGGGTGAAAGGGAAGAGCACAAAAGGATTCATATCCTTTACTAAGGAAAGTGTGAAAGTTAAGGGAGTTGGTGCTTCCTAGGGTTGGTGCCCTAAATTTAAGGGAGTTGGTTCCCTAAAGACAAGGAAACTGGTGCTTCCTAGGGTTGGTTCCCTAAAGAAGGGGATTTTTGTCTCCTAGAGTTGGTGTCCTTTACTATTCTTTATAAAACCTTGTAATTCCTATTAATTATATTTATACAATTGATTTTACATACAAGTCCATTGTTGCTCTATTGTGGTAATCAATAAAATACAAAAGTAATTGCTAATTGTTGAAAAAGGGTAATACTGATTCACCCCCCCCTCCCTATCAGTATTCCAACACTAAGTATGTCATTTTTAATTTCTTCTTAAGGTTGTATTTCACATGGTTTAAATTTTTTGGGTCACTATGAATGAGGACAAGGTCATGAACTTAAAGAACAAGTATTATGGCATGATTACCTACATTCTTGGTATAGATGTTGGGGTCAAAATGACATTGAGAAAAGCCAATGTTAAGAAGAAATCAATCCATTTTAGCATACCAAGCATGATGATATTTCTTAATACCATAGAGAGATTTCTTAAGGTAGAAAACAAGGCTAGATTCATTTTGAACATAATTTGGAGGTTGTTCCGCATAAATTTCATCTTGATAATCCCTATTCAATTAGGTGAAATTAACATCCATCTGATGGACCTCTCATTTATGTGAGGTGGAAAGGGCCAAAACACGGTAGATGCAATTCATTTTGGATATGGGGAAAAGGTTTAATTATAGTTAATCCCTTCAACTTGAGATAATCCTTTGGAAACTATTCATGCCTCATTTCTTTGAACACTTCAATTCGATGCATACTTAGTTCCCATTTACAATTGACAAGTTTTCTTCCTTTCAGAATAGGTACAAGATCACAAGTATCCTTCACCATTAAGGAATGAGATTCTTCATTCATTGTTGTGCCCAAATTTTGATGGCCATAATATTATACAAAGGATTCTAGATCAAGAGTATTTGAAACTTGAGCCAAAAAGAGGTGAGGCTCATTAGAATTGTGAATGTGTACGATGTTGATTTGTATGATCACTGGAAATATCATTAGCTTCTTCTCATGTTGTATAGACCCATATGAGAAGCGGTGGTGCTAGTGTAGGTTCATGTTTAATGGACCCAAATGGAGGAAGGTGAGATGGCAAAGGTGGTTTTTCATCCCCACTATCAACATATAAAGAAGTAACCGAAATAGGATCACTAAGATAAAATTTAGGAAGAGAGGATGGTATAGGTGCTGAAGATGGCACGCAAGCCAAATATTGTACAAACACCAAATTAGGCTCATAGATTGAGATATTTTCATCAAAATTAATACCTCTTCTAATATTAATGTCATTGGAATGAGGCTAAAGAAGACTATAATCTTGTGCATATTTAGAATATCTAGAAAAAAACACATTTCTCACTTTTAGGTTGTAATGCTTTTCTTTTCTCATAAGGAATGTGAGCACATGCTTCACTACCAAACATACATAAGTGGATTAGATTTAGTTTAATTTTAATTCATGTTTACTCTAGAATTGTATTTTTAAAATACTTTGTGGGAGTGCAATTTACTTTGTTTTAAAAAATTCACTCTTCTGTTTTACGAAATAAACCCAAGTGCATGTGGATAAGTCATCAATGAAATTTAAGAAGTAATTTGTAACATCCATATTTCATTGACCAAATTTTCATAACAATGATTTATTCTTTGAGGACACTTGCGTGCAAGTGATCTAGCTAAACATGCTATTATATGATTAACTGATTTGGTTTACGAGTTAAAGTTTATGCTATGATTTAGTATTGAAATTTTGATATGTTATTAATATTGATGTATAGCATTGACATGTATTATGATGAGGTTTCCTGAGTGTGCAGGAAACATGACACGATGATGATGTTGATGACATCGACATAATACCTTGGACTCTAGGTTGAGTTAGGCAATGGACCATTGACTTTGATTATGAGTACTTCATTTTATTACACATGTATTATGATGTTGATTTCAGTTATGGATTTCATGTATAAGAGTTATTAATATTATTTTTTTCAGTGGATGCATGCATGGTAACGCTTGTTAATATGACTCACATATGGAGTAAATGGGTCATACACATATATCATATAGATTAGGGAGAGGCGTGACAACGCCCCTGTCACATCCTAATAGCATTCCCGCCACGAATTGAACTGAAGGTTAAAGACTACCTTGTTCCTGAGAGGTTCATGATATCATGAGGGAAGACTGAGACAATCACTCATGAATATTTATGAGGGGCGTGCAGTAAGGAGGATTCTTTATTCCTTAGTAAGCCCTTAGTCTCACACAAGATCGACAAGTGGAGCGTTGACTCCAAGCGTCAGACAACTTCCAAACTAAGTCAAACGCGAACAACAGAAAGAATGGCGAGTGACACCTTGGAGCACGTAGGTGCATCTTGAAGTGCATGTCACATGAAAAAAATTAATAAAAACATAGAATAATTTAATAAAAATATAGAATAATTTAATAAGTTTTGATGATTTGAATTTGTAATTTGCCTAAACGATGTGTTAAATTAACTAATGTTAAATGATGTTTGATATTCTTCCGTGAATTGTACAGTTAGTCTATGATTATTATAACTTACATTTATATTCTTTGTAATTGCTTACTCATTGTTGTTCAATTTAATGAAGGTCGTTACATATGGTATTAGAGTAGGGTTCTACTCTATGACATAGGACTCGTTACAACTTCCAATGCAATTTATTTAATTAAATATGTATTACTAATATAAATTAAATTTTTTTTATGGAAGGTATCATGGTTAGAGGAAGAAGAAATAGTAGACATTGGGGTGCGGGAGGAAGAGGTATGCCTCCTCCAAGTACACCTACACTCGAGGAATCTACTCCACAAAGAGAGGAGCATAATGTTGAGTAGGGGCATGTTGTTGTGGGTGATGCCATGGGTATGATGAGGTATTTTCAAAGGATGTCAGAGATGATAATAAATCGCCTTGATCATGATGAGGGTAGGGGATCTGTACCCAATGAGGGTTCGCAACGCCCTCCTGTAGCGAGTGGTAGTGTTCATAGAGAACTCAAGAAGGAAAAATTTCCTAAGTTATAGGTTTCCACAAACGATTTATCCGCCAAAGATTGGTTGGAGAATATGGAAATGTGTTTTGCATTGCATGATTATACCTCCAACCTGAAGGTTCACATGGAGGTCTTCTCGCTGAAACGGAGTGCGCTTCATTGGTGGAAGACACTCTTACCACAACTGAATATGGCCATTGAAGACATGTCTTGGGAATTGTTTGAGGAATAATTTTGAGAGAGGTACCTATATGATGAGTTCATTGAGTGCCAAGTTAATGAATTCAATTCTCTACGACAAGGTAGTCGTATAGTACATGAGTATGAGACTAAATTTATGGAGTTGTTTAGATATGCTCTACACCTGAACACTGAAAATTTAAAGGTGAATAAGTTTTTTTTTTTGTCTCAACTACAACATTTGTGCTAAAGTGAGGATTCTAATGCCTCAAACTTTGCACAATGCAGTACAAAAATATTTTACCGCTGAGGAAGAATTGAACAATGGAGGTCAGGTTAGGAATCCTTCCAGGAAGACAAGAAAGACTCCACATAGAGCGCTGCAACAACATACACCCATTAGATAGACTTTTGGGCACCATGATACACCTAGAGGACCTGTATTTTCTACACCACGTAGACATGCTACCAATCAGAGGACTTTGTATAAAGCACCACTGCAACAACAGCTGCATCATCCTTAGTAGTAGCAACAGTATAGATCTATTCCGCAGAACAGATCAAGACCTCAGAACCCTAGACCAGCAGATTCCTCCTCTGGAACTAGGAGCACTGACCCTAAGAACGGATGTTGGAATTGTAGAGAGCCCCACTATCAGAGATATTTTCCTATCAAGAAGGTGAGAACTACTGGATCAACATGACATACGACAGCAAGAGATATGGACAAGGCCCATATGATTCATGCAACAATGAATAACCGCTAGGCTGGGCATCACTCTACAATGCTCGAGACTTCAGGTATGATATCAAATCAACAATTTAGTATTTTGATAGATCCAATAGATACTGAGAGTTTCATTTCTAGTGTTGCGCTCAAAATAATTAAGGTGAAGGCAGTCGAACAAGATGAGTTTGATATGTAGAATTGACATCAGAATCCAAGCAAAACATTGGAGGAAAGGTTAAGGATTGTAATATTAATTTTGGTGAATTCGTCGCAATTGTAACCCTTTTTGTCACAACCTTGGGATCCTACATCATTGTAATTGGAATGGATTGGTTAGAATTGCACAATGCAATACTTAACCGTAAGACACAAATATTAAGCTTAATTGATGATTTGGGACAGAATAGAATAATTGTATCACTTCCCTACAATTGAAGAAAAGTATGCGCAAATTATGTAAGCTTTATGCCATCTTAGCTCTTAACGAAAAGGGTGACATGAAAAGGTTGGAATACTTTCCATTAGTATTAGAGTTTGTTGATGTTTTTCTTGAGGAACTATCAGGTGTACCTCCAAAAAGAGAATTGGAACTTACTATAGATTTAAAACTTGGAACAAAACCAATTGTAAGAATTCCATATCAAATGTCGACACCTAAATTTCAAGAGTTAAAGATGCAATTTAAGGAGTTATTAGATTTGGGACTTATACGTCCAAGTGTATCACTGTGGGGTACACTAGTAATTTTTGTAAGAAAGAAGGACAAATCGTGGAGGATTTTCTTTGACTATTTTCAATTAAACAAAGCCACGATCAAGGATCAATACCCGTTACCAAGAATTGATGACTTATTTGATCAAATGAAGGGGGAGACCACATTTTCAAAGATGTAATTCAGATTGAGATATCACCAGTTGTGAATCAAGGAAGAAGAGATTCCTAAAACAATGTTTAAAACAATATTCAAACATTATGAATTTACTGTATTACCGTTTGGTTTGACAAATGCCCTGGGTGTATTCACGAGTTTAATGAATGGGGTGTTCTACGAGTACTTGGACAAGTTCGCACAAGTATTCATAGACAATATATTAATTTACTCTCGAACAAAAGAGGAGCATGGCGAACATCTGAGATTAGTTTTGCAGTGCTTAAGAGAAAACAAATTGTACGTAAAGTTGTCGAAGTGTTATTTTTATCAGACGAAGATTCAATATTTGGGACACATTATTTAAGGAGAAGGTATCGTTGTGGATCTAGCGAAGGTAGATGCTATTATGGAAAGGCCAACATCGAAAAATGTGTAATAGGTATGTACTTTTATGGGATTAGAAGGTTACTATCGATGCTTCGTCGAAGTATTTTCAAAAATAGCAAATCTAATTACGAAACTACGAAAGAAAAATAATAAATTCGCATGGTCAGAGAAATGTGCTTAAACATTTCATAAGCTTAAGGTATTATTAACAACAACACCGATATTGAAGGTCCTTGATATGGACAACAAATTCATAGTTTGCATTGACGCATCCAAGGAAGGACTGGGTGGAGTACTAATGCAAGAAGGTCAAGTTATCACATATATTTCAAGGAAATTAAGATTCATGAAGAGAATTACGCAACACATGATTTGGAATTATTAGTGATTTTTTATGCTTTATGAGTTTGGAGACACTACCTTATTGGACGAAAATTCAAATTGAAAACTGATCATAGTGGATTACAACACATTTTTACACAGAGTGGCTTGAACACACAACAAATGCATTGATTAGAACTTTTAAGTGAGTATGATTTTGAAATCACATACATTAAAGGAAAAATTAACAGAGTAGAAGATGTGTTGAGTCAGAGACCACACAATTTCTCAGTAATACCACTAAAAATGAACCTTCGGGAAAATATTTTAGCATTACAGATTGATGACGACTGGTACAAGGACGTAAAAAACAAAATACCATGATGATACTAAGATATGAGGGTTATTCTTTGGACAATGACGAGCTACTAAGATATAATGACAGAATTTATGTACCACCAAATGACGAAATGAGAAATTTAATTTTGAACGAAGCTCATCGAGCAGTGTAGATGGCTCATCCTGGAGTCACGAAAATGAAGGCAAATATTAAACCACTATTCTTTTGGAAGGCAATGAAATCTGATATAGTTAACTATGTGGCCAAATGTCTTGAATGTTAGCAAGTGAAGGCTAAACATAGACATCCAGTGGGGTTATTACAACCACATGTGATTCCTGAATTGAAATGGGAAGTTATATCGATGGATTTTATTATTGGATTGTGATTGACGGAAAGGAGACACGATTCTATATTTGTGGTTGTCGACACTTTGAGGAAGAGTGTGCATTTTATTCCAGTTTGTACAACATATCAAGCACCTGACATAGCTATAGATTTTTTCAATGAAATTGTAAGATTGCATGGTGTACCAAGAAAGATAATATTTGATCGAAGATCGATTTTCACTGGACGTTTTTGGACTAGTTTCCAAGATGCATTGGGCACAATTAAATTTTAGTATAATATATCACCCTGAAACCGATGGACAAATGGAAATAACGGATCAAATTCTAGAATGTATGCTTCAAATGTATGTGAGGGATCAACAAAAATGACGAGAAGAATTTTTTCCATTGGTAGAATTTGCATTTAATAACAATTATTAGAGTTCAATAAAGATGGCACCTTTTGAGTTTCTATACGGATGACGGTGTAGGACACCTTTGAGTTGGGATCGACTAGAAGATAGGGTCTTGGTGGGACTGGAAGTGATTCAGGAAATGAAAGATCATATGTGAACCATAAATAAAATGATTAAGGAAGCGCAAGACCGATAAAAGAATTATGCAAATGCGCATCGTATAGAATGTAGTTATGAGGTTGGTGATAAAGTGTTTGTTGGATCATGTTGTCATTGATGCCAATGGTTTGATTGATTGATGCCAAGTGATTGATTGATGTCAAAGGATTGATTGATTGATGATTTATGTAATATAATATGTATTTTCCTTGATGAGAATGCATAGATGAAGATGGATCAATGAGTTGTCATTGATACATGATGAAGATGGATCGATGTGGTTCCA
>SNQJ01S0012685.1:168696-192442 GCA_010110895.2 Picea sitchensis
AAACACTGGTGTATTGTGTATGTGTGTGATTGTTTATTTCTTACTTCTCATTATTGGATAATAATTCTACATTGATATAACATTTGAAGAAAAAGGATTATAATTACGCTATTACTGATTCACCCCCCCTCTCAGTAATCCAAGATATTTATGTAATAGGTTGGGATTAAGTTAGTTGATGATTATTTGGTTGATGAGTTGTTCTGGGTTTTGCTGTGAATCACTATAATTCTTGTGAATTTTTGTTCTTTCTAGTTGTCGACTATTGTATTGATTTAAGAGTTATGAATAATGTAAACACTTGTTGTGATCATACGAACTGCGATAAAACCATGTACTGAGTTTATAGTTGATATGATATTCTTTGCACAAGATGGAAACGAAACTTTGTATCAGATGTTATGAAATGATATTAATATATGAGATTACTAGACGTCTAAAATTTTGATAAATGGTGTATGTATCTTGATTAATTGTGCATGATTCTTTTCTGCAAGTCCCTATTATGCATATTGGATCTCTTTTCTACATACATGTCATTGTTGATATGTCTGGTTGCTTTACTTTTCGTAGATTTGTTCATGTATGAAGTAGGAATCATTGTACATTTTGCGTAACTTTTTTTAGACTACGTCTGCCCTGTTTACTATCCCAACCCCATGATCAATTAGTTGGGTTGCATTCTTCTCACCAATGCATTATATTCAACCTCGCTCCATTTCACATAAGCTCTATAGAACTTCAAGTGAGACCTCCTTCCCTTGGGGAAGGTTAAATATGCAAGAGCTCATGCTACAACGATGCCTTTGTTGGAAAACTATGAGACCCCGGATCTCCAATCATGTGCCAACAAATGGTTATGTTATCGGGACCTAATTTTTAAGAAAGATTTCATAGGATGCAACATCATATTTTCAAGTCAGACATTGATAGGTGGTGGGAACAAAGGTGTGACGATTTCATATTTCAAGAAACTGAGTTACGATAGAAGAGTTTGAGGGTTGTGAAGGATGCACTCTATTATTCTAAGCCAACCAATGATCGGTACAAAATATTCTATATCTAGTTTCTAGAGGAATTATTTCAGTGGATCGATCGATTACAAGAAGAGCCCAAGTTTAAATATTGAGTAAACAAAATTCTCCATTGGAACGTTGCACAACTAGTTTCCCGCCATCGATTGGATCACCTGATTTGTTGTGCGGTAGATTTTTGGGTCAAGATTATGCTAGACGGATACATCATCAAATTTGTTATGGAAAACCACCAGTCTTTTTTGAAAGCAGAAGTGGTGTTTCACGAAGGCCCCTGACAACTATTGCAGTAAATTCCTTTGTGGATGAATATTTTGTTGGCGGAAGAAGGATTGTTTCATGTTTTGTCAAGGGAAATGGGAGCGTAAATCTCTATGCATGAGGGGAGGGTGATTCAAGAAAAGGATTCATGAGTTAGGTTACATAATTTCTTGAGATATGGGGGGTCATCATCATCATGAGAAAAGTGTTAGAGATGAATGCACTCTAAGAAGGGTTATTATGATTGAAAATAATTGGCGGTATCAGATGAGAAAGTTAATGAAGAGGTCAGATCAATCACGAAATATGATTGACATTGATATCAACCATAGGAAATAACTAGAGAAGTTGGGGGAGTTGCATATACGCAAAAGACTGGCCAATCATTGGTTGAAGGAAATATTTGGGGAGAATTGAAAGTTCTGAAGAAATCAGATGAGCAGGAGTTAGGATCGACTCCATTTCAGGAGAACATGACTCAGTCATAACCCTTGAAGGAGTTGTGTGAGACTCATATATTTCTACACCAGAAGATGTTGAGTCTTGTCAAGGGAAGGGTACAGTGGTGCATAGCTACGCGACCCCCCCGGTGAAAGAATTCCATTCCAAAAGAAAAGGAACTAGCCTTAGATCACCCCCACCCTCAGTGTATTCTATAAATATTGTCAATTCTACATAGAATCCTGTAAAAATTTCTATTGTTTCTCACAATTATAATATAATAGGTTTGAATTATAGTAGTAGCAGAAGTGGAGAAAGTTCTTTAGCTATAATACAACTAGGACCATCGTGATTTGTATAATTGGATCCCCTAGTTCTCCAATAGAAACTCAACATGCAAGCTCACCCACCTGATATTCATAATTTTGGGGTAAAGAGGATGAGGATGTTGAGAAAAAATGGTTCTTATGTGAGGCTATCCAGAGGTCCCGTGCAACTCTAGATGCCAATAAAATAGTTGAATTCCAAACCACATTGAGAGGTAAAGAATTAAAATGGTACATGAATTCCATTGAGCCCAGGAATCCCCAAGGGACTCCCCCGAGACAGTCATTTAATCTTGCTTAGGTCAAATAGAGATTTATTGTAGAGTTTTGCCTACGTCAATTTGAACAGCAGGCCCTCTCTGAGTTACGGGAGATCAAGCAGAGAGACGAGGAGTCTTCTTGGGAGTACAACCAATGATTCAAAGATGCAATTAGGAAGATAACAACCCTATTCACTAGAATCACTGACATGAATGGTTCATTTAGGGGATTTTTCCTTTGACTCATATTCCATTAACTCAATCAATACTAGCCACTTTGGGTGAAGCATTACAACATGCCATGAAAATTGAAGCAATGGTCAGATACCCTTGGAATTTGTGCATGATGAGATCCCCAGAACATAATAATATTTCACAAACTCCAGGGCCATATTTTCATGTTGACTGAGAAATTCAGGAGTTTTCCCTACCTAGAGAAGGTCGACCATAGTTATGGTGCATTGGTTGCTACATCGAAGGTCATATAGTGACGGAGTGTCCAAGATTGCGAGGTGGAGGAGTTGTGAGCCACAATATGCCTCTACCATCGGTCAGACCATCAGGCAATGTTGCACAAGTTGAGACTAAAGCACCATTCCATGCACCTATGAAATTCTAGGTCATTTTGACTCAGCAAGGGGGTTAACCCAATTATTATTGTGATACTTGTAGACACCATGGACATTCTCTGAGATACTATCCCATATGACAAAATATACTTCTATCCCAAATACATTGTATTGTGAATTCTATGGGTCGACTACCCATACCTCCAAAAAATTTCATGATTTATATTCTCTTGCAGAGAGACTAGACTGCTCTGCCTTTATGATTTCGAATCCCCTCAAGGGTTTGGAGGAGGTCCCAGAGGTGGAGGATATTTCAAAGGAGGTCGAGATAGCGGCAGAGGACCCACTCACTGCTACAATTGTGACAAACAGGGCCACCTTCCAAGGGACTACCCATATATGAAGAGACCATGGTGCACACATTGTCAAAACAATACCCATGCTATTGAGGACTGTTCTGACCTAATTGCATGATGGGAAGATTGTGAAAGATAAAGGGGATCCAATTTGATAAACTCAGAACTTAGGCCAATTGTGGAAGATAGGTAGTCCAACATTCATGTTATAAAAAGGGGAGGTGAAAAGATCATTGTCGATGTTGAACATATTTATCAAGCTCAGATTCAAAAGATAGTGCCTAAACCCCCATATGACCCTATACAAAAAAGGGAAATTTTCCAGCATGCAGTAGAATTGTTCTGCCAGATGTCTAACTCCATGATACCAGAAATTGTGAATCCAAGTTATACCCCTCCCTATCAAGTTACAAAAAAGTTGCCCCCATCCAAGGGCCCATTACATGAGTCAAACAACACTATTTCCATATGGTTGCAACTCTTTCCTGATATCTTGAACGATAAACACCTTACCTAGAAGTTGTGTAACACCATTAGCATAGCTCTAGGAATTGAGGGCAATGTAGAGGAATCTATAGTTGTTAATCTTCCTGAGAGGAATGCAAGACGAATACAGATATGAAAGAAGAGGCCAGGACGCGAGTTCAGACTAAATGCCCATATTGATGATTATGAAAATAACAATGTGATGTTGGATTTGGGCTCATATGTTAATATCCTACCAAAGAAAACGTGGGAAGCTATGGGAAAACCCATGTTGGTATATTCCCCAATTCAATTGTGCATGGTGAACCGGTATTATATTTACCCAGTAGGGAAGTTGGAAAATGTGGAGGTAGATCTAGTTGGAGTCAAGATTGTTCCTAACTTCGAGGTCATTGCGATCATGTGGGAAAAGGATTCATATCCATCCTTGCTTGGAATTGATTGGGCATACAATAATTATGTTCTGATCGAATTGAAGAAGGTATCCATGACCTTCAAAGTGGAAGATATGAAAGTGGTTCAACCTTTATATTTGTACCTAGGACCACGATACACTGAACCCTCAGAAGAAAACATGGAACCTCATGGCTTGGATCATCTGTATATTGTGACTAAAGGAAACCACACAGACTACATTAATCCTACCTTGGATGGTTCAATCAGTTGGCCAAGTATTTAGTCTGTCAGGGAAGATTTAGAGGTCTCTTTCGAAAACTGGCAGCAGGGATGGTACAAAAATTTCTCAAGATGATGTGCCACTATTTGAGCAGCTAGGTGGATTGGAACTGAAATCTATGAGCATCTAATATATGATGGTCTCTCTGATTTATGAACTTTTATGGTTGAAATGGAAGAAAAATGTGGGGTGGAATAGAGGATGTCAACACTTTATATCACTTTGTGATCATTCCAAGCTCGTTGGAGGGCCACCGACAAAAGTAACCTTCCTTTGTGGGAGGATATCAAGCTTACCCTGTAGCACTGATTTATCCCTCCTTCCCAAGAGAGTTAAGACAATCGAGACCAGATATTGAAGACTCTCGTTCTTACCCTTGACACATATGATTGATCTTCAGATCCATAGGAGCATGTTGTGCACTATGTTAGAGAATGGAAAACCACACAACTATCCCAGGGTTTTTGGGTACACCAGTTTATTCAGTCACTCAGATCAATCCCCATAGCCTGGTATATACATGAAGAAACCCGAAGGAAAACCCATTGTTGGCATGTCCTTCAACGTCAATTTTGCAAGGATTTATCTTTTATAGGTAAGTCCTTTGAACTCAATTTAACATTGCAACAAATTAAAATCTTGTTATTCACAGATAAGTTCAAACTCATCTATCCCCCTATAGTTTGTTCTGCGCATAAAAACATGCCTTGTTCTAGATTTCACCCATATCTTTAGCTAACAAATCGTTCCATTACGCCACTACCTATTTACTATAGTAAGGTTGATACCTTCCCAGATGATCCTGAATATTTAGAAGACATTAGACATCCGTCCTTTAAAGAATATGAAGGCGCTAGGAATTTTTAGGATACCATTTCTCATGAATCTAGTAGCTCTTACATTAACTCGTTGAAGTTGTACAAGGTTAATATAGGAAGTATGAAGCATCACAAGATATCCTCTATAGGGAATTATTGGGACAAGCAGACCATGACTGAAATTCAAGCCCTGTTGAGGGCATATGAGGACCTATTCCCCACTGGCTTCTCAGAGCTAAAGGGAATTAAGGGAGATCTAAGAGAAATGAGAATTGAACTAAATCCTGACGTGAAACCTGTTAAGCATTGACCATACCCTGTGAACCCTAGAGTCAAAGAAAAGGTCAAGAAGGAGATTGATTGCATGCTTGCAATTGGGTTGATATTCCCAGTGGATGAGGATGAGTGGATCAACCCTATTATCATTTAGATTAAAAGGAGTACGGAGGATATCAAGGTTTGTGTTGACTATCAGATCTTGAACTCTTCCTATGTTCATGACCCATTTCTATCTCTTTTAAGTGAAGAAGTTTTAGATCAGGTCATGGGTAGGGAATCATATTCATTTATCAATGGATTTTCTGGATATCACTAGGTAAGGATTGTAGAAGAGGATAAGAAAAAAACCACCTTCACGACAGAGTGGGGGTCATTTGCTTACAATTTCATGTTGTTTGGGCTCAAGAATGCCCCAACAATGTTTTCTCATATCATGATTGTCGCATTCTGTGACTTCATCCATAAATTTCTTTAAGTCTATTTGGATGATTGGATGGTATACTATCTACTCAAAGAACATATTGTTCTCTTATGGATAATGTTAGATCGATGTCGCTAGCTGCAGATTTCCCTAAATATGAAAAAGTCATGTATTTTTTGTGTTCCATTTGGGAATATGCTTGGCCATATCGTTTGTAGGGAAGGAGTGTTGGTGGACCCTGAAAAAGTTATAGTCATCATCAATATTCCTCCTCCTACCTATGTCAAGTAATCAAGGGATATGCAAGTATCACAACACCGTTGGAACAATTACTTAAGAAATCTTGAAGGATTTCACTGGAATTCATTTTTCTATAAAGCATTTGACACCTTGAAGGAAACATTGAGTAAAACCCCATTCTTAATTTCCCCAATTGGGGCGTGGATTTCCATGTGCATGTCGATGACTCCATCATTACATTAGGGGCTATCCTTACACAAACTGGAGAAGGAAATCTGGATCATCAAATCTACTTTTCCATCTGAAATCTCTCCAAAGAAGAATGCAATTATACTACCACCGAATGAGAAGGTTTGGCTATGGTATATGATTTACAAAAATTTAGACATTATTTTTTAGGTGGTCATTTCAAGTTTTTTTTTGATCATTTTGCATTAAAGTATTTGGTTAACAAATCGTTCCTAGAAAGAAGAATCTTTCAATGGTTTCTTCTTTTTCAGGAATTTTCGTTTGAGGTTATCATCAAGCTTGGAAAGTTGAATGTTGGGCTTGATCACCTCTCTCGGTTTGAGTCCGGTGAGAGTGTCGTAGCCCTGGATGATCAACTTCCTGATGCAGATCTATTCTGCATTAAGGATATTCCAGACTATTTGTTAGACACTATGGTATTCCTCATGACCGATAAAACACCTGAGGGATATTCCACAACTCATAAAATAAACTTAGTCGTCAGGGCAGTGGATTATTAACTGATTTCCAGACAACAGTACAAGTTGGGCTTCGATAGCATTCTCAGACAGTGTGTACTCAATCACGAGCGACCAAATATCTTATGGGAGTGCCACAATGGAGTTGCATGTGGACATGTTGGTGGTAAGACTATTGCACATAATATATTATAGGTTGGATTATGGTGGCCTATAGTGTTCAAAGACACCACATAATTTACCTAGGCCTATGATGTTTTCCAACGAGTAGGAAATCCCTCACAAAAAGATGAAGTACCTTTACACCCTATTAGAGCTCTACAAGCTTTCAAAAAGTGGTCTATTGATTTCATTGGGCCCATAAACCCACCTTCTCGACATTCCAAGGCAAGGTATATAATCACTACAACCAACTACCATACACGGTGAGATGAAGTGAAATCGATTCATGATTTCTCTGTGGATATAGAGGTCAGGTTTATCTTTGAACATATCATAGCTCGATTCAGGTGCCCTTGAATTCTGACCAGTGACCAGGGAGATCATTTTATAAACTAGATTGTATCTACCCTCCCTCGTGAGTTCCTCATTCAACATCACAAGAGTAGCCCCTACCATCCACATGCTAATGGAATAGTTGAGTCGTTCAATAATATTTTGGAAAGGGGCTTGACTAAGGTGTGTCGCACAAACAAGGAGGATTCGGATGAGAGAGTATATGTTGTGTTATGGGCGTACAAAACCACTGCTAAGAAACTACACAAGTATACTTCGTTCCAACTGGTTTATGGTAGAGAAGTTGTTGTTCTTGCCGAGTTTATCACAACCAACTTATACATTACGCAAGTCACTCATATGATAGATGACAAATAATTTGCGGAAAGGGTTGAAGAGTTATTCGAGTTGGATAAAGCACAATTCCTCGTAGATTTTCATCACACTGTCAAAAAATATTGCTAGAAGGATTGTCATGATCAAAACATCAAATGCAAATCATTTTCTCAAGGAGATAAGGTTCTCCTATACAACAGTAAATACCAAAAGCATCTTGGTAAATTACAAATGCATTGGTTGGGATCGTTTATTGTTGCGGAGGTACGCGAATCTGGAGCAATCATACTTGCGTAGCCCAATGGTATCCTTTATCCTGGTTGGCTGAATGACACACACCTGAAACCATACATCTTCTCTCAATAATCATTGTTGTGCAACCCTCCTATGTCAGGAGTGAAAATAGTACGTAGGATTTTCAACTATCTTGTTGTTTTCCTGTGTTGTTTGTCACGCACTGACATGTCTGGTTGTTAGTCACTTTTAGAGTCTACGGGTCATTTTCAAATTATCCTGCCCAAATAACACCTTTGTGGTCGGGGAGGTCTTTCTCATGTCTACTCTTTATTACCATCGCTCAAAGCTAAAAGTTCATTCCCATGTGATATCACATGGGTTATTAAAATTTGTTAGTACTATTGTTGACTTGTTCATTGCTATTAATTATAGTCAAGTTTAATGTTACTAGTTGTCCACCCTTTTTTGGTTCACTGCCGGTGAAGTCATTATTTTTCGTATTTTTCCTAATGTCTCGTCATCCACTTTCCACCAATGTGTTTAATTGCAAAAACCATTTCACAGACTTCGTTGCAGTGACGAATCTTTTCGACGTTAATGTTATTTCTTATTAACTTGTGAAATTCAATGTATGTTGTTGTGTCACCTTTTTCTTATCTTCTATAAACATCTTGGTCGCCCAATGGGTAGGGTTATTCTATTTTCTTTGTGAAAATTTCATACTTAGTCTTGGAATCCCAGGTGCAACATGTGAACTTGTCCTGACCATGACTCTATCCCCATATCTGTTTTGTTTATTGTCAATACCATGCCAGGATGCTTCACACTGTCGGTAAGGGGTCATTCCCTAAAGTTGTTAACCAGGTTGTTGCACCAATTAGGTCCACTATCCTTGAGGAATTCATTGACCCTCGTGTAAAAGTCATCGACGATCTCCACGGGAAGGTCGAGCACACTTGTCTAATGGACATTGACTTCACAGATCCCAACTAATTCTCGCTAATGGCCATCCATGCCTTTATGGATTGCATTGTTTTACAGGACGCCACTCTAAGTTGGGAGTGGAATTCAGACTTCCTACCTCTGTGAGTGAGTACCTTAATGATTTTGAGTGACCTACCAGTGTTTGACACCACCAGAGAGGTGGCTAAGTGTATTGATTTTTTTATCATCCGCGTGCACAATATAACGATGTGGCTCGACAAGGGATACCATATCCATGTCAATGACATCCATCAATTGATCGGGTTATCCATGGAAGGTCAAGATGTTGCAGATGGGTTCCAAGGGTGAGGAAAGAATGGTTGCAAGAAAGGTACTCTAATCCTATATGAAAAATACAACAGTCAGCGAGGAGGACGAGGTGCTCTCATTGAGCTCATAAAAGATGAGAAAATCCGATGTTCCTACTACATTATTGCATGAAAAGTGATTAAGAATTAAACAAGGGGGGAATGCACATTGGATGTCATAGCAATAGCATAATTTTTTAAGAATGGTGCTAGGATGAATTGGTGTCAGTATTTGTTGACAAAAATGTTTCAGGCTTGTGCAGATGTTCATGACTGCATGACATACTTTATTTATGGCCACCTCCTAGTCATGTTTGCCATGTGGAAATGGAAGTCACCGCAGGGGAGGGATCTTGCTCACATGGTTGATACTTGGATTTCCAAGTAGTTTGATCCCTGGAATGCCAAGTTACTTCTTACCAATCCTGAAGTGCACAATGTTTCTTTTGTGCAATGGCATGGAGAGATGGTTAATGAGACCCAACAATTGAGGATACCACAATCCATCCTCAACAACACATGCACCACATTTGGTTTGGGATGGTTCGGGACCATACATTTGTGCACCCATTGGGAGTGGATCCTTCACTTTTCCAAATGACTCCTCTTTTGTTCTACCTAGATGATGTCACATTCGATAAGGAAGTCAATCTCTAGGTAGGGGTCATAAGAGAAGAGACTCTGAAAGGGCTCAAATACATTATTCGAACAGTTGCAATCTGAGCTTCTCCTGTGCAGACATCAGATTCTGCCACCATTTCAAGAAAAGGGGACAGAACCCAACCCAACTCAGATGAGGAGCGTGAGGAGGTTGATGAAGAAAAATTATCGCAAGGACCACTACCAATCCCCTTTTCAAAAATTCTGGATGTTGCAAAAATATCTGGTAAGAAATTCAGGGAAGTTCTCGCCTATGCATTTCCTTTCAAGAAGCCAAGAATAAGTTCTCCTGCCAAACCAATAGGTGAACCAATTATTACTAAGGCTATCCCTATGTCTTCACTGCCACCCATGTCTCATTCGATTCCACCACCACCAATATTCACTACCCTGCCTTGAGTTCACACCAAGAACCCCTCTACAACATCAACTATCTCTCTACCTTCTATTATCCATACTCTAGATGATCCAACCGAGCAGGTCCAATCTACTACCATTGTTGAGGAATTCCTCAATCAACAAAATGGCAGATATTCCATCCCCATCCCGTACACAAGCAAAAATATTTGAGCACGTTGATCCTTTTAGTATACCCGTTAGCGTTATCAGTACTTCGCTCATGACTATTGTACCCCAAGTCTTGCAAGCCCAAGGTCCTCTGGAAAAATTCCCAGAGACTATCTCCATATCTCAACTAGATATAGATCCTGAAATGCAATTCCAAATGGACTTGGACACATTCACTGACCCCCTCAATGTCCACGATGACACCCATTCCGCACAAAGCATGAATTATTTAAAGGAACAAGTTGATTCAATTTTTCAAAACCCACAACAATGTCTTTCTCTACTAGATCTCTTTCTGGAGAAACAAGAGGTTGTTGCCACACTACCACTAAAAGTACAGTCCGAGATTGCAAGAAGTCTTCAAGATCAGTCTCCTACTCCGAAAAGTGCATGTACTCCCATATTTTCTGAACAATCCATTGCAAGTGGCCATCCACTTGTGACACGACTCCCGTTGGATCCATCTACTCTGAGATGAGTAGCGATCTATATGCTTGGGATACACCTCAAATTTTGTAGCTTTTGAGGACTTCTGCAGATCAACTAGAACGAATAATTGTTGTTGTAACATAGGAAAACAAAGACTTAGTACAATAGGATGACCAGTTGAAAGAGAGACTTACTTCAGCTATTGCAGCAACAACTTATGAATGAGGCATGTGGGAAACCACTAAATCCACCATTAAAGAAATGTATAGTAGGCTCAATGATGCTTGGCCTACCTTTCGCAAGCTAACGCATCAATTCCTAGAAGACCTCGGTCAGGTTGTGAAAATAGCTAGAATTGATCTTGTCATTATTGCATGGACCCATGTAGAAGATAAGACTCAGGACTTATGGCATCAACTAGAGGCTATCCGGCTAAAGAAACAAGAGCATCCAAGGAGATGCTAGAGAAAATCTCCAAGGTTGTTGAAGAGGGCGATGTTGTGTGGAGTTCTTTGCATCATTGAGTTGTAGATTGTAGTCACCTCTTCAAGATAGTTAATGACCGGGTTGGTCTATTGGAGCATCGCACTAAACTAGTGGAGGACCTTCAATCCCAAATATGGCAGATGAACCAGGAGGTGAAGTTGATCACAGATCCCATTGAGATGAGTGCTAAATTTCTAGAAATCCAACAGGTCGATGAATGCCTCGATACTTTGTATGACACCAATCAGGATGCCAAGAAGGAACTTTGGGAGTTCAAGCCAGCAATCCAGGACACCTACGTCAAGATCCAACAACTTGACATAGTGGAGAAATCCAAATGGAAAAAATTTATGGACACGAATCCCTCAGTCTCGGATGTCAATGTAGCATAAGAATTTGTTGTAGGAGCATTGATCCCACTGTGCAAGTGGAAAGATCGTGTCAATCAATATGATAGTTTCAGGCAACATGTAGTCCAAGTCATCCCTGAATTGGACCCTCCGTTTGAGGGAGGACAAAGCGAAGAGATGAAGACTCGACTCAGAACGAGTCAAGGTTTGTGGTTGGGGCCTGTTGGACTCTCCGTTTTTGGAGAAGACTTGATTTTTCATAAATATCATAGTGGGAAAAGAAGAGAAAACTAGCAGTAGGCTATGACTAGCGGAAAATAGAGAAATGCAGCATAAAGCCAACATAAGGTGATGTGTTAGAATTCCAACATGGAAAGCATACATGAGCCAGATGGACATAATAGTGGAAGAAGTTGGAACATTCAAGAGAATGCCATAAGAAGGAAGAATCAAGAAAGAAAAACACCCGAATGAAGAAAGAAATAATTCCACGGAAAAAACTTGATAGCGAGCAGTTATGTAATGGGTTGGGATTAAGTTAGTTGAGGATTAGTTGGTTGATGAGTCATTTTGGGTTTTGCTATAAATCGTTATCATTCTTATGAATTTTTTTTCTTTATAGCTCTCGACTGTTGTATTGATTTTAGAGTTACGAATATTGTAAACGCTTGTTGTGATCATACCAACTGTGGGAAAACCATATATTGATTTTATAGTTGATATTTTCTTCTCTGTACAAGATGGAAACATAACTCTGTATTAGATGTTATAAAATGATATTAATATAAGAGATGATTGGACCCCTAAAATTTTGATAAATGGTGTATGTATCTTGATGAACTATGTATGCTTCTTTTTCACAAGTCTCTGTTATGCATCTTGGATCTCTTCACTATGTACATGCCATTGTTGATCTTTTTGGTTACTTTACTTTCTGTAGATCTATTCATGTATGAAGTAGGCTTCATAGTATGTGTTGTGTAACTCTGTTTAGACCTTATCTTCCCTGTTTACCATCCCAACCCCGTGATCGATTGGCTAGGTTGTGTTCTTCCCACCATTTCATTCTCTTCAACCTCACTCCATTTCACATAAGTCTCGGTATCACTTCGGGTGAGACCTCCTTACCTCACAAAAGGTTGAATATGCCAGTGCTCTAGATGACATCGGTGCCTTTGTTGGCAAACTCTGAGAGCCATGGTCTCCAATCAAGTGCCAACACGTGTTGGGTATGTGTTATATTATTTTCATGATTATCCCATGTAATATACATTGGAATGGGTGCAGGGGGGGTGTCTGACTCCTCCTGTTCAAGGGCATAGTTCTTGAGAAAAAAAAATAGGTTGTTTTTGGTATGTTTTTGGCCTGTTTTTGGCAAGTTGTTGGTGTTTTTCGATCAATGGTTTTTCATCCCATTGTAGTGTAATTCCGACAAATAAACCTAATCCAGGTCAAAGGATTAGGGTTTTGGATGCCATAGAATCCTCTGTATTTTATTGTAATGGTGAAGTTAATACAATGAGAGTTAGAGGTACATCTCTAAGCATTTGTTGGTTTCCCAGTTAAGGGTTTCCCTAATAACTTTATGAGTACTATGTGTTAACACTATTGTTTTCTTTTTTATATATAAATAATTTGTGTGTGCATTGTTATACTGTAAAGGTTTGAAATGTATAGAGTGGGAATTTTATCATGGAAAAATGCTAATTAGAAAAAAATGACCTAAAATACCATGAATAGCCTAGATTAGATCTACCAATATAGATCTACAATCCATGCTCTATCATGATGAAGAGTATTTTCAGGAAATCAAAGACTATAAAGTGTCACAAACAATGTATATGTAGCCCACTAATATATATCAAGGGATTAGATTGTATTGTAGTAGGTAGGATCATTTGTCCTAGATAAAAATTTTACAAATGCCATGAATAGTGGATCGAGAATCCACTAAAGAATTATCTACGACCGATTTTTTTTCATAGGAGAAGGATTGATATGAGACAAAAAAGTTTGAAGTTTCCAAAAGCAACCCATATTAGCTTCATCGCGATCAAATATACAACTTGTTTATCATTGTGGAGGGAGGGTCAATTAAGGGTAGGATATTAAAAAATTTCACGAACAACCAAGATTTTCCTCACCATTTCATATCTATGGTTGATAGTGTTTCACGAGAGGTAAGTTCATTAGGAAATGAAAAGAACAAAAGTTCCATGAATGGTGTATATTTTCCTCTCCAAGATATATCAAGGGCTCACATATCATTCTAGGGTATAGGATTTTGGGGAAACAAAAGGAGGTAAATAGCCATGAACAATGGGTTTGAGCCCTGCCATTTTGGATCTATGATGGAGGTTTCATCATGCAAGGAGGGGGCCATCATGTTAGCACATCAAATCAAGAGTTAAGTGGTGGAGGTCTAATACAAGTGCATCAGATAATGGAGCTAGATTGATAATTAATGGTTTGCATATTGCAAAGGATGAACATACAAGTCTTTACCAAAGGGGTAGGCCTCCACAATTTAAAATCACTAGTGTATGTGGTACACACACATAAATTGTGAATCTAGGAAGGTGGTTTCTAAAACCATGAGTCTCACCTTCACAAACCAATTTTCAAACCTAAGGTGGTTTCTATGGTTATTAATGGTATTTTCTCCATGGAAGTCAATATTCTTTCCTACCTAATCTTGGGAAAATGAAAATAACACACTTTCCAAGAGGAAGGTTTGTTGGGGGGTTGAAAGGTGAAATTAAAAGCGCTACAAATGGGTAGAATGTATTCCACTCGACCAAGATATATGACCCACATTTATGACCTAATCTTGGGCTTAGTTTTCTCTCAATAGTCTATAAGAGAATATTTTTCTCATTTCAAGAAGGTTGATAAGAGGTTCAAATTAGTAGAAATGAGAGTGAAATACAAGCAAGAAGCCTACAATATCACTATTTTTGTAGCAACAAGTAATAATCTCCTTCTACTTTTCTTCTTTCATCCTTATTCTCATTGTAAACATTATTTGTGAAATAAACATTATAAAGGGATTCAAGGAGGCCCAACACAATGATTTTATAGTTACAACCCCTAGTGCACTTTTGTATAAATGAATGGTGGTTTCAATCCTAAGATTTTATAGTCCCCCACACTGGAGGTACTATTTCACAAATGAACTATGGGGTTTACTATATAATGAAGATCGAGGCACATTTCCACTAGTGAACTAATATACTCAAGCAAGTTGTTATTGTTTACTTTTACATTTTTTTCCTCACATGGTGTTGAATAAACCAATGAATCTATGTTTTCCTTTCCCATTTTTTTTTTTGGTCTAAGGAATGTGTGCTAGGAAAATAGTTCATCCTCCTCCCCAACATATATTCGTTCATTTTATCTAAGTTATTTGTTAAACATAACTAGATCATGGTGCTAATAGTTCAAAAGGTCATTCCTATGGTTGAAACCTATTCAATCCCCTTGTTGTTTTGCTTCTTTATTACCCCCAAAAACCATAACTCAATATGTTTTTATTTATTTATTTAAGTAAAGTACAGAGGCAACACCAAGCACCATCTCCCCCCTGCAATAAATCCAATGAAAGCTTCATGGGATTTTTTTTTCTAGGGTGGCATACTAGAACAATAACTTTAGGATAAGTGAGGGTACCTCCCCTCTAGCCCAAGTGTTGGTTGGTGTACTGAGTATTACAGGTTGGTGTATTGAATTAATATTGTCAAGAAAGGACTGCATTGGGGTCCAAACAATCTAAAGAATTTTTTTTGGGAGGAAATTTCCTCAGCTAATGCAAGGACTTGATGCAATGAAACACAATGGGGAACCTACCATCCCAAGGGGGAACGACCAATCTAAGTGGATATATAGGTTTACAATCCTTTCAAAATAGTCTTAAACCTTATAAAATTTACAACATTTGGTACTAAACTTTCAATGCCTTATTGGGGCCACCCTTCCCATGCATTTTGGAAATTTTAAAAACCTAGTGGTCTACAATGGCTAGGCCTACCAAACACACAAAGCTTGGAATAAGATTTGGAAGAGTCCAAAGAAATCCTAAAATGAATTTTGTATGAAAAAGTTATGAACCTGGTGATGTACCATGTAGTCTCCTCAAGGCTTCCATTCCTTTCACTACCTCAACTCCAAGAGCTAGGACTTTTGTTTTTTAGGTTTTTTTCCTCTTAGGGTTTTTTGCATTATGTTAAAAGGTTTGTATCTTGTGTTATCTTTGAAATATTTGTTTCTCTCATTACATTCTCAATACAATCTGGATCATCTCAAGGGGAGCAGATCATGGTTACTTGTTGGATGGGTGAGATACCTAAATGTTTTCTCTTGAAAAATATAGTGGTAGGTATTTGGTTATTTTTTACTTCACGATCCTATGGGTTGGGTTTAGTGTGATTAGAGTCCTCACGTATTTCTTCACCCTAGTGGTTTCATAGCCTAGCTTGGGGTGGAAATCAACAATGGATTCCTATGGTTGGGTGTTGAATGACTCTTTAGCAATTGGTTTGATAGAAAAATTGGCTATTAAATATAAGTATATTCCTTTATCTCTATATCAAATGTCAATAATTGCATTTTTTTATTGATTCCATGAATTTAATTGATGTGTAAATTTTGTAATTGGAGTATTTGGATGGGAATATTGGTTAATCGTACATGTACATGAATTATATATTGGATATTAATTAGTATATATGTTAACATGTCTAAAATTTTTCATATCGATCATTAATAGTGGATAGGTTCTATCAGAAATAAATTATGTTCATTATTGTTCAATGATCGGTTAATTACATTGATGAATGAATGTTTTTTTTGTTCATAACCATGCTATGAGTTTCAATTGGGTTTCCCTTGTGATTCTTATTATGAAACAATAATTCCTTGTATATTTTCATATGAAAACTATTTTGTTGAGCCCAAGGGGTTAGTTCAACTGATTTTTGCCAATGTCGTTGAACATTTGTCTAGGTCTATGCTAGTGAGTGCCTAGTTCAAATCCCCTAGGGTGAGGTGCATTAGTTTATGCTGACAGGTTTATTAGGGATTCCATTCATGAATGTGGGGAAACATCTCTTGGGTTCCCTAGTGAGATTTTCTTTGGAGAAAAAAAAGGAAATATATTTTGTTTCTATTAGAGACCAAATTGGTTTCTAGTTGGGAATTCCAGCTACAAAAGAAAAAAAAATTGAATTAGTGTGCTTAGTTGACCAAGGGAGGTGGGTTCATGAACATTGCATATGCTTACACATGAATGCTGCAAAATTTGGGGTTTCAGTCACTTTATCCTTCCATTTGTGGAAAAAGGTTTAAACTTTATTCTGACTTCATTAGCTAAATGTCGCAAGGTGCTCAAAGAACCAATGGTGCTCAAAGGGAAAGCAACTAAATATTTGTGATATAACTAAACAATGAGTTGTTGGAAACAAATAAATCATCTCCATTGATGTGAATAACATCATATGGGCATGGTCATCAAGTACATGATGGAATGGAAAGAAAAAAATAGTTGAAAGGAGATATGCAATGATTGAGGAACTACTGACACAAACATAACAAAATGGTGAGGCTCATATTGATGTTGATAAATGAGACTTTATTTGTAATGAAACACCATATAATACCATCTCCAAGTATTTTATTTGGCATACAATTGTAGTTTTTTAATGACTTGTATCCTATAAATCTAGATGGTGATAGTATTTGTTTATTACTTCATGTGTTCTCTCTTGGCTCGAGATGTGGGTTTTGTAATATTAATTCGTAGTTCTCATTTTGTATGTACGGATCTTATATGTTTTCATTGGTGGTAATGGTTTCCATCCTTATTGTTCTTCATTTGAAATAGTAATGAAAATATATGCTTGTTTGATGTAATGAATTTACTTGTTTCAATTTCTCTTCTTTTTAATATTGATATAGTAATCAATGCATGTCACCATGAGATGCAAGTTCATATTTTAAATAGAAGTGTGAATGTTGAATATCGATATTGATACTATTAGAATTTGAGATTGGTATTATTGGAGTCTTAACTCTAGGCTATAAGTCCAATTTAAATGAAATACATGATTTTTAAATATTTGTTAACTAACGATAAATAATAATAAAAAGCTCAACTTCATGTTCTTGGGGTTTTGCCTCTAAGGGGAAATACTAAGAGGCAAATGTTGACCTCTCTTGAGGGAGGAGGGCCCATTAAAGCATTGGATGTCTATAGAGATACTTAGGCATTGTCATAGGCTTTACATATTTCATGTCCTTGCTCATCAAATTAGGAGTTCTTCCTATCATGTTGTTATGCTATCAAACAAAAATCTTGGGAGTTTAGACTTAATGAATCTCATGTTTGCAAATTGTTGGAAAATATTTTCACTATTTTGATTGAAGGTTAAATCTATTTCAACTAAATAATATATTTATTTTGTCTTTAATACGGGTTGTGCTAAATTATACTTTATTTTGTCTTACTTTTTCTAGGTGTTGAAGCATGAATTTTCTGTATAGAATTAATGTTGTGTTTTGATTTTAAATGATATGTTATCACTTTATATCAACTTCTTCATTTTTGGAGAAATATTACAATATGAGTGATGAAATTATTTGAATTATTCATGTTTTAGAGATTTTACATCAAAACTACTTCAGATGGTCGTCATATTAATTGAAAAGAAATTTCTTTTGATCTCAGGTTGATACAAAGTCTAATAATATGTGTTAATATTTTTCTCTACATTTGATAACTCTTTTGATTCCCAATGTTGTTATCAACAAAGATCTTTCTTTTCATTTGTCATCAACATTGTATTAATTACTTTTTCAATTGGCATGTTTTCTTCATCTCTTACTTTCGCATCTAAAAAAACATTTACTACATAACACAGTTGATCTATTGTGTGACCAGTCACTAATATTTATTTAATTTAATATATTTTGGCTCTAGTTAACTTGGTATTATGATGTTTTCTCTCAATTGATTATGACGTTATTGTGAACGATGTAGCATAGAATTCACATATTACATAATCCCACCTAAATCTTAAAAGGCATGGAGTTACTCACTCACCCATTCCAATTTTAGAATACACTATTTTTGAAATATTGATCATTGAACCAATTATTGACAACTTTGGATCAATTATTGATAACTTTGGTACCAAAGTTGTCTTTGTTCTAGTATGCTACATAGGTAATTAATATCACCTCCAACCATATGTTAAAATAACATTAACACCTTACACCTTAGATCAAGGTCTATTTCTTTCATATTCATTCCCTTTTATATTCAAGACATAAACCTAGTCCCAAGTGGCTTGTCACATAGTTACTCAAGTTCAAATATATTTGGTTTTAGGTAGTCTTGCTTAGAAACAACATTTCTCATGTTCACTTGTGGATTTCATTAGACAAATTGGTTTTATGTCTTTGTTCTTATGTCACTTTACCAAATGTCTCATAAAATTGTTAGCAAGTTCTAATTCTAGTGATCGACACAAAGCAATAGATCGGCAATCTTGTTGTAATTGGTTCTTTACCAAAAACTGTATTTCTTTGTCTGTTCATTGTAACTAATCCCAATTTCTTTGTCTTAATTGTTCATATTAACTAGTCCCAAGACACTTATTTGGTATGCAAAACCAGTAAAAATATTAAGTTTAATTATCATTAAAATATGTTTTACTATAAAGTTCAAATGAAGTAACTAATCCACAAGAAGTTAATCAAATTGGTGAAAGTTGGGTATTGTCTTAGCCCCCAAAAGAATTCAAATCTCATAAAAGTGGTAAGTTTTCCCTCGCAAGGGTGGTCAAAAAGTGATAAAAACCATCATGGTTGCTAAGTAGAACCAAGTGGTCTCGCGCCCTTCCCAATTAAAACTGCAAAGATATCCCACCTTTGAGTGATGGCTGCAGGTTTCCGAAACTTAAGATTTTGAATGATTCCCTGATAAACATTCTCAAATCCAAATGAAGTAACAAATGGTCAATGCCAAATAGGATAGATGGATAATCCGTGACAAACGGTTAATGGCATCCATCAAGCTCCTCCAAATTGTGATCCAGTCAAAGAATTGACACATAACAGAGCCAACGCTACATAAAGAGAATTGTGTTGCCCAATATCAAGTTCTCACGTTGCTTTGGAATTACCTTAAATATTACACTCAATCTCTGAGAAGGATGTTGCAACCTATGAATGTGTGTATGATGAAAAACAATATGCACTATGCAGTAGAGCATTTAATGCTCTGTTAGAATTAGGGAAAGAAAACAAAATTATTCTTTTTCAAAAAAATTGTAACTAAGATCAACAAGTACACATTAAATTTAAGTAGATCCGAACTTCAAAAATATTTAGATATGAACTAAAACTATTTATGGACATGAAAAATATATAGATCTATGATTTAAAACATTTCTGAGTAGGCAAATCAAATTATGAATCATATCTGAACTAGATAGAAGATAGATCCATGCTTTAAACAGTTCTGAGTAAGAAAAATAAGAT
This sequence comes from Picea sitchensis, assembly GCA_010110895.2. NCBI lineage: Eukaryota > Viridiplantae > Streptophyta > Pinopsida > Pinales > Pinaceae > Picea > Picea sitchensis. The sequence goes on from SNQJ01S0012685.1 coordinate 188,961, forward strand.
CTGAGTCAGATCTGAACAGTAGATATACATCTAGACATGTATAGTAGATAGATATATGCTTTAAACAATTCTGAGTAAGAAAAATAAGCTCTGAGTCGGATCTGAACAATAGATATAAATCTGGACATGTATAGTAGATAGATCTATGCTAGGTAAACATTTCTATGCTTGATCAATAGATAAATCTAAGCTAGACAATAATATTAAAATATGTTACTCAATAGATCTAAGCAATGCAAGAACTGTAAACAACAACTTACCTCTTGATGACCTTACCTCTATATAAAGGAGAAGAGCATATCACACCTGAAAGATAATAAGCCACTGAAGTATGCTTAGATAAGTCTATGTGTCATAGATCTGCCTCAAGGGTCAGATCTCTATCAAGAGAATTATAAGACAGTCAAGCCAACAAAGGAGAACCTCTCACAAAGCACATTGAAACCCCACACAAAAAAAATCTGGAAGTGAAACCCCAGTTCCAGTCATACACATGAAGGGAGAGAGGGGACGACTGCTTAGGAAGAAGGTTTAGCAACCTAGCTAGGGTGTCGCGGTCTTCAAGAAACCAAATTTGCACAAGAAGAAGGTGACGACAGTCTCCTGGAGGGTTTCATTGGCTTAAAGGGAGGGTTGGTTGGCAACAACAGTGATCAAGGATGAGGACAATATCTCCAAGTACTTTGAAACAACAAACAAGGAATCGTCAACTCAACAACCCTTAGTACAGAAAAACTACCTAGTAGCAGCAGTGAGAAAGGGACCTTCAACACATCAATAGCACAAGGACTTGTCAACAATGAAGGTTGAACATAACTGATGAAAGGGGGGTCGTAGCTCAAAGAGAGAGGAGCTAAGAACAATATACCACACTTAGGAGAGAGGAGTGAGTGTGTTTTTAAAGTGAAGGGGAAGGGGTGCATATTTAAACTTTGAGGCAAGGGTTAGGGTAAAAAGAAATATAATTAAAATTAGATATTTCTTCTATTAACCCCTAAGACAAAATTACAAAACCCAAAAACAAACTCAATCTCAGAAACCAAGGGTGTGGGGGTTTAGATGAGGTTACTTGGTGGCAACACTTGTCCATATAATTCTCAAGGTGACCTTTTTAACTTTATCATCATTGCATATGGGATACATCCCTTGTGTGGTCATGCCTGCCTTCAAAGAGGGTCACATACCAACAACTACCTGATCAAGAAGAAGGTTGCCCCAGAACATATATGGGGTCTTATCCACCAAGGTACAAAACCAAGGATCGACCCATGCCTTAGACAKGGGTACCATGGAACAYGTCCAGGGGCCCTAGACATATCTAGGGACTTAACTGCTTGGTCCCTGACCAAGAACGCCATTCATATACTGGGGGCCCTCTCAAGGGTCTTTACTGCTTGATCTCAGACCAAGAACCCCAGTCATCTACTRGGGGCCCTCACAAGGGTCTTTTCTGCTTGGTCCTAGACCAAGAACCCCAATCATCTACTAGGGGCCCTCACAAAAAAAAAATTCCATGGCTCTAACTGCTTGGTCCCAGACCAAGAACCCTAGGTGAGTATTGGGGGCCCTAGTCCACAAATAGGGTCTTAAGTCATCTTCCAGGGAGAATGGCTCTTGCAACTGCTTTAAATTTAACACTCCCTCTCAAGAAGAGAGGCATTCTCAGCTACACCAAGCTTGTCATGAAAGTATACAAACTTTGTCAAGGACAATGGCTTGGTCAAAATATATGTCGTTTGTTCTGTTGTCGGAACATACTGAATATTGAGAATGTTCTTCTATACCATGTCCCATACATAGTGATATCTCATCTCAATGTGTTTCGACCTGACGTGAAAACACCAGATTCACGAAGAGCTTTATACAACTCTTATTGTCACAGTGAATGATTGTAGCTTCCTAAGCCACACTGCTTCTCTGCTAGCAACACTTGCAACAATGCATTATGCTTATGTAGTGCTTTGGGTGTTAATATTATGGTAGCTTCGAAAGGTATGAACCTCTATTGTGACCTATGACGAGATTAGAATATTCTAGAATGAAGAAAAGAAGTAAAAGAAACCCTAGATGAGATCATGTCGGCTGCAGAAATATAATTAATATGAATTAATTAGTACCCAGAAGGAGAAGTCGGCCTAAGTAAGTCTGCCATAATCACTATAAATACAGGGCGCCAATTCTTATTATTCACATTCTCAGAATTACAGAGAGCTAGTTGTGCGCACTGCAGTGGGCAGTTTTGTAGGCAAATTTCTGGGGAAGAGTGTTGCGCCAGTTTTTGGGTGGGACTATCTGATCAGCTTTGGTTACTTTTCTTGCCTGGTGCATTAGCCTTGCTTGGCTATTGATTGCTACCAGTATTCTTCTCTATCAAGGTCAAGGTGCTCGAATGGTGGCTTCGGCCTATGGTTGGGTGACAAGGGTATTGTCAATGGTAAAATGAGCACAATCTTTCATATTCTAATAGGTTATGGGCCCACACCTCCTTCATTCAACCTAAACGCTAGAAGGAAGCATAGCCGCTAGGATATTGAACTCGTTGAGGAACTACCGCTAGGGTTACTAGCAGGAGCAACCTCCTAGACATTGCCACTAGGGTTACTAGCAGGAGCAACCTACTAGGAACTGTCGCTAGGGTTACTAGCAGAAGCAGTTGTAGAAACTCTAATCTCAGATCCGTCACATTGTGATGGAGCATCACACTCAAGAAGAATATATTCAGATGCGCCCTAACTCAGCGCACCTCTTGGCTCTCTCAGAAGACAGAAACGACAAAGTTGAAGTTTTGGATCAAGGCATGACCAGTTACCAGTCAACCGAAGACATGAGTGAAACGATTAGTCTTTTACACTAGTCAACAGTTACCAGAACGATTGAAGATGACATGTGGATAATCGATAGTGGAGCTTCTAGGCACATGACGAGAGAACAAGCCAGACTCTCGAATCTAAATGAGAAGAATACCTCGTACAAGGTAGAGCTTGGAGACAAAACCACTTACCCCGCGGAAGGATTTGGACAAGCCTCCATCAAAATGAAAACGGGTAACTATGTTCACTTAATCAATGTTTTATATGTACCTGGTTTTGAAAAGAATCTTGTATCGATTACATGCCTAGAAGACAAAGGAAACATAATAGCTTTCGTGGATGGAAAGGTGTTATCTTGGCATAAAGACTCCATCATAGAGAATGCTAGGGTTATTGGAAGTCTTGAAGGAAATCTATATAGACTACTAGAACATAATGAAGAAGCTCTCGTACATGACGAAGTCAAACCTAATGAGCTTTGGCATAGAAGGTATGCTCACATCAACTATCAAGCATTACCTTTTCGAATAAAGATGGTTGAAGGAATACCAGAATTGAAATCTACACATGAAGGAATCTGCAAGGGATGTGCCCTTGGGAAGAATATCAAGAAACCATTCCCAAGCAACAACAACAGATCTAAGGAGATTCTAGATCTGATACACTCAGATG
>SNQJ01S0012685.1:206273-216635 GCA_010110895.2 Picea sitchensis
TGATTTTCCATTGTGGTTAACATGGGAAATGGTCCAGATTATTGATGAATCATAGACAACGACTTCCCATAGTGGTTAACATGGGGAGTGATCTAGGGAAGTCTCTCTTCTTGAGGGTTACTCAAGAAGACTGGCCCGCCTCGTCGGAAAACGATTTCTCATTGTGGTTAACATGGGGAATGGTTCGTTTTGGAGGTTGATACAGGACAGTCTTTTCCTCTTGTGGTTAACAGAGGAACTGGTCCAGACAGTCATTCCTTAAGGTTTATACATTCTCTCGAGGGTGCACTTTGATTAGTGTAGCAGGAATGGCCCAGGGCAGGGAATGGTCCAGGCTCAACAATCAAGGACAAGCATTCCTTAGGGTTTATACATTCTCTTCAGGGTGCACTTTAATTAGTGTGGGAAGAATGGCCTAGGATGGAGAATGGTCCAGGTTCAGAAGATAGGATAGTTATTCTTCCTTGCTTGAGAAAAATAGTCCAGATATCTCATTGTTCTACTCTGAGGGTAGATATTCTTTCATATCTCACAGACGTGAGTGAAAGATTGGCCCAGATGATTCATTCTATTTTAACAATATTTTATGTGCAGGTTGGCATCAGATGATTGTTATGGAGACTACCTGTCTCCATATAGTAGAGATATACTACTATGGTGGATTTGTTCCATTGTTCTGATATTGTACCAGTTGTCATAGGAGATTATTCAGTTGGATAATAATCATAGTGCTTGTGGTACTACCAGTTGAATGGTCTGTTTGTGCTCAAGACCATACCTCCCTAGCTAGGAGGGAGTGTTAATATTATGGTAGCTTCGGGAGGTATGAACCTATATTGTGACCTTTGACGAGATTAGAATATTCCAGAATGAAGCAAAGAAGTAAAAGAAACCCTAGATGAGATGTCGGCTACAGAAATATAATTAATATGAATTAATTAATACCGAAAAGGAGAAGTTGGCCCCAGTAAGTCTGCCAGAACCACTATAAATACAGGGCGTCAGTTCTCATTATTCACATTCTCAAAATTGCAAAGAGTCAGTTGTGCGCACTGCAGTTGGCAGTTTTGTGCGCAAGTTTCTAGGGAAGAGTGTTGCGCCAGTTTCTGGGTGAGACTATTTGATCAGCTTTGGTTACTTTTCTTCCCTAGTGCATTAGCCTTGCTTGGCTATTGATTGCTACCAGTATTCTTCTCTGTCAAGGTCAAGGTGCTCGGAGGGTGGCTTCGGCCTATGGTTGGGTGACAAGCGTATTGTCAATGGTAAAACGAGCACAATCTTTCATATTCTAACACTGGGCTATGGAGCCATGTTTCCTGTTGGACCAAGAAATCATTGTTTAACCCAAATTGAAGCAATATCTGGAAGTGCTCTTCCGATCCACTGTACTGCCCATCCAATCTGAATCTGTAATTTATTAAGCATTACACCTCCACTGGAAGTGTATCTGAGACCAGAAGCTATAGTTCCCCGAACATATATTAGAATATGCTTAATATCAATATATACACACATGAACTGACTGAAGGCATGTTTTCGCATAACAAATGTTCGGTCTAGTATGTATGAGGTATATCAATGACCTAATGATCTGCTGATATAAAAAGGGGTCTTCTTGTTCTGAATCAGTAACCTGATATTGTAGTTTCTTTAGGTTAGAGATCATGGACTTAGAGTCCATTATGCTAAATCAGTGGAGCATATCAACTGCATATTTTCTCTTGTGAGAGAAACATCTCACCCGGTTTCTGCCACACCTCTAAGCTCAGAAAGTAATGTAAAAGACCCAAGTCTTTCATTTCAACTTATGTTGAAGAGCTCCCTCTTAGTCTGAGCTATCAAAAAAAATTATTTCCTGTAAGGAACAAATCATCCTAAGATAACAAGATGATTTTGGACAATCTTTATATAAAGATAAAACTCTTGGTGAACCCAAGACTCTGTAGAGAGACTGTCAATACTTTTCATACCAAGCTCTCAGAGCTTGTTATAATCCATGGGATTCTTTCCCATGGATAGCCTCTTGCTTAGCTTCACTGTTAAGAAAAAATCTTAACATCTATCAGATGAAGTTTCCAAAAAAAATTGTAACAAAAGATCCTGATGAAATTAAGGATCTTGTCATAGATAATCCCTTCTTTCTTAAAGAAATCATGAGTCATAAGTTTGACCTCAATACAACCATCTGTTGTAGGCTTTATTTTATAAATCCATTGGAGGTTACCACTGATTTGTCACGAGGTCTTTGAAAACACTACCCATACATCATTCTTCAGAATTGATTCATATTCTTTTATCATAGCATTTTCCCACACTTCAAATGTGGAAGGTTTTGAATCAATCACAAGATTCAATTTAGCTACAAGGTCGGAGTACTTATCTAGTTTCTTGCTTTCTTTGAAAGTGTTTTTCTGCTTCCTTTAGTATTTCTCTACACCAGGCTGGTTTCCTTTTAATAGAAAATTTCTTTAAAAGAAACTGATAATATCCCTTGACTCTACTAAGCTTCCATCTCTGTTGTAGGTCAAGATCTAACTCATATGCAGGGACTGCTCCCTCTGAGTCTCATAAAATGCTTGCCTCCCTGTCATGTGCAAACTAGCTCCCTCTGAACCTATAAGATCATTTGACTATGTTCTTGTGTCATATCTCTTCAAGATGTTCTTGGTGCCAGTACCAAATTTAATATGAAAAGTTGAGTCAGACTTCTTGAGCTCATGTGTCAAGGATAATGGCTCAAATACAATCTAAAGACTCTCGAAAAGAGATATCTGTGGGGTTCCTAAGACGAGAAAAAATACCCCAACTATTAAGATAAAATTGATGGACTTCTTAACCAAGAAAATAACGCAAGGTCACATGTTGTCTTTCATATCAGAGAAAAATAGACCAACATATTGTTGAGTTTTTGAACCAGGGAGAAACACCTAGCTTGCATCAATTTAAAAAGTATGTACTGAGATCACAACTTCCTTGGTCATGTAACCAAAAACAATTTAGGTTCTAATAGTACTCCTTTAAGACACGGTTCATAAACATGATAGAGGGATGATCACAGTTCTTCTTATTGCCTTTAATAGTCACATACTTATTTCAAATCTAGTGATTAAATGCAAATGGTACATACATGAACTTACCTTGAACTTGCTTGGTCTGAAGACACACACTAAGATTTGCAACCAGCTACCAGTTGTGGCTATCTGGGGCATCTTTGTTGTATGCAGTAACTGTTAGTTCAAGTAACTGTCCTACTAGATTGATGTCTATGCAGGACACCCTTTTATAAGGGTTTAGATCCTGATCAGAATTACTTAAACTGATAAAAAAGAAACTAAAAAAAAAGGAAACGATCTCAAGGAATCTATAACAGAAGATAATAAAAATAAAAATAAAACCAAGGATCCACCAAAAATAAAGAACACTAGCCTCCAGATTCTCCTAATATGAAATCTCTCTCAACTAGCATTTGTCACTTCACCAATAAACAAGTTTATTTGACATCCAAGCTTGCATTTCATAAGTGTACAAGAGAATAAATAAGATAGTCTTTCACTATCCCCGGCTGAGCCCATTCTTTTAGACTTGTTCTAATTAACATGTTTATTAACATTGTAGGCAATCAATTTGAGTTAATGCCTACAGGCTCTAAATCTGGAATCAACACCCTAGCATCCACATTTAGAAAAGGAGTTAAATTAAATGCGATTGTCTTATATTTGTGATGTTACTCTCAAACCAAAAGGTGCCATCTATCAAGAACCAATGGTTGCCTTTATGGTTAAATTTAAAAATTCATCAAGGATGATTAAGATGCAAACTCTCAATTATTCAACAGGAGTACATAGATCATCTATTCTCTTCTCCAATCAAAGTCATTTGAAACTAAACACCCAAAGTAAGTCTTAGCAGAAAGCATATCATCCTCCCCCTAAGCAATCTAAAGTGACCAACTGTGAGGAGCTTGCACAACGCTTGTTATGATAAAATTAGTTGTTAGAAGTACAGTAAAGATGAAGGCAACAAGGTTAACCGATGGTTGGTGGTATCATATATCTTTCAATAGATAGGGAAACTCTTGTTGTAACTAGTTGTGGAAGTATCCAACAGTAGAGAGTAATTCCAAGAAGAGACAACCCTTGAATTTGGGTGTGTAACCCACACCATCTCAACGGTTTTAAACGTTGAAGATATATGTTACAGTTACAACCATTAAACAGTTTTGGCTTGACTTCTAGCATTTAAATTCATTGTTTGCATGAATCTCTGTGTACCTAGAGACAACTAAGATAGAAAAATAAATATTTTTGAAACACACAGACCATTGGGTAACAAAGACCATTGTTGCTAGAGATGTTTACTATGAAGCTATCATGGAACATATTGCTCATAATATAAGCACTATCATAGGCTAACATGACAAGCACAGCATTAAAAAAAAAAGGCCATTTACTAACCCATTCTACCTTTCTTGAAAAAGGGGCCCATGTTGCACATGGCACTCCATGTGTCCACCACTAAGTACAGAAAGTAGCAACTTAAAACAATAAGAAACAACCTTCAGAAAACAATTCAAACACTGAAACTAGGTGCCCTTACAAGTACTCTTAAGAACAGAGCAACTTGATTTTGTTGATCTGTAAACCCTATGAAATGGATCTACACGGGCTCAAGTCTACAAGTCTTGAGCTCCTTCCATGCCCTAAGCTTTGATACCATGTTAGAATTAGGAAAAGAAAACAAAATTATTCTTTTTCAAAAAAATTGTAACTAAGATCAGCAAGTACACATTAAATTTAAGTAGATTTGAACTTCAAATATATTTAGATCTGAACTAAAAATATTTCTGGACATGAACAATATATAGATCTATGCTTTAAAACATTTATGAGTAGGCAAATCAAATTCTGAATCAAATTTGAACTAGATAGAAGATATATCTATGCTTTAAACAATTCTGAATAAGCAAAACAAGAACTGAGTTAGATCTGAACAATAGATATACATTTGGACATGTATAGTAGATAGATATATGCTTTAAACAATTATGAGTAAGCAAAACAAGATCTGAGTCAAATCTGAACAGTAGATATAAATCTGGACATGTATAGTAGATAGATCTATGCTAGGTAAACATTTATGAGCTTGATCAATAGATAAATCTGAGCTAGATAATAATATCAAAATATGTTAGTCAATAGATCTAAGCAATGCAAGAACTATAAACAACAATTTACCTCTTGATGATCTTACCTCTATATAAAGGAGAAGAGCATAGCACACCTGAGAGAGAATAAGCCACTGAAGTATGCTCAGATAAGTCTATGTGTCATGGATCTGCCTCAAGGGTTAGATCTCTATCAAGAGAATTATAGGACAGTCAAGCCAACAAAGGAGAACCTCTCACAAAGCACACTGAAACCCCACACAAGAAAATTTTGGAAGTGAAACCCCAATTCCAGTCATATACATGAAGGGAGAGAGGAGACGACTGTTTAGGAAGAAGGTTTAGCAACCCAGCTAGGGTGTCGCGGTCTTCAAGGAACCAGATCTGCACAAGAAGAAGGTGACGACAGTCTCCTGGAGGGTTCCGCTGGCTTAAAAGGAGGGCCAGCTGGCAGCAACAGTGAAGGATGAGGACAACAACTCCAAGTACTTTGAAACAACAAACAAGGAAGCCTCAACTCAGCAACCCTTAGTACAGAAAAACTACCTAGCAACAACAATGAGAAAGGGACCTTCAACACATCAATAGCACAAGGACCTATCAACAATGAAGGCTGAACAGAACTAATGAAAGGGGGCCTGCAGCTCAAAGAGAGAGGAGCTAAGAACAGTCTGCCACACTTAGGAGAGAGGAGTGAGTGTGTTTTTAAAGTGAAGGGGAAGGGGTGCATATTTATACTTTGAGGCAAGGGTTAGGGTAAAAAGAAATATAATTAAATATATTATAATTAGATATTTCTTCTATTAACCCCTAAGACAAAAATACAAAACCCCAAAACAAACTCAAGCTCAGAAACCAAGGGTGTGGGGGTTTAGATGAGGTTACTTGGTGGCAACACTTGTCCATATAATTCTCAAGGTAACCTTTTTAACTTTATCATCAGTGCATATGGGATACATCCTTCATGTGGTCATGTTTGCCTTCAAAGAGGATCACATACCAACAACTACCTGATTAAGGACCAGGTTGCCCCAGAACATATCTGGGGTCTTATCCACCAAGGTACAAAACCAAGGATCAACCCATGCCTTAGACATGGGTACCATGGAACACGTCCAGGGGCCCTAGACATATCTAGGGACTTAACTGCTTGGTCCCTAACCAATAACCCCAGTCATACACTGGGGGCCCTCTCAAGGGTCTTTACTGCTTGGTCCTAGACCAAGAACCCCAATCATCTACTGGGGGCCCTCACAAGGGTCTTTTCTACTTGGTCTCAAACCAAGAACCCCAGTCATCTACTAGGGGCCCTCACAAGGGTCTTTTGTCATGGCTCTAACTGCTTGGTCCCAGACCAAGAACCCCGGGTGAGTACTGGGGCCCTAGTCCACAACTAGGGTCTTAATTCATCCTCTAGGGAGAATGGCTCTTGCAGCTGCTTTAAATTTAACATGCTCTATATGTTGGGATATATACAGCCTGATCTCAAACACCTTTAGATCGGACAGTATATATCCCAGCATATTTATAGCTGCAGGGGGCATATTGATAGTCGTGTATGATTTCCAGCTTTACAGCTTTAGCCAGTTATCTTAGGAGATAATTAATCAGTCTAGCAAATTCGACATACCATCTTTCTAACCAGAGAATTTGGTACACCACGGTTTTACCAAAAAGGTTATTAGGGAAACAAGTGTGGCTACTCCCATGTTACTTGTGCAAGGTAATAATATTTTTTTAATAGACATGAACCTTTTTAAATTGCTCTTTGCTGTTCAGACATCATATATGACATATTGGCGATGCAACCTACCTGACAGCAATCAGGCTTCACCCATTGGATTACCATCTAGCTCATGCCAATTAATATGGTTAAGATTAATGTTACATAGGCTTCCATGTGTTTCTCATCTCAAGTAGCATCGATAAGAGTCCCCAGAAGAGCACAAAGCATCCCTGAAATGATGAATGGAACGTACTTTCATCAAAACATTTCCATGCCGGGAATATTGGAGATGCACGTGATGGCATGATAGCAAGAACTCTAAAAAAAAGGTTTCAGTAATCCAAAGAGATTTTCCAGTCGATGTATTAATCAAACTTAAACCAACAGCATCTTGCTCGGGTTACGAAACCAGTACCTTTTACTCATTCTCGCAATAATGCAACATTAGGTTTGTAATTGGTACATAACCTGCCATCTTGATTTGACCAGTCAAATTTTCCAACACTGCATATATTTGCATTGATTGTGGATGGGATTTATCTCCGGCAAAGAATGTGTGAACCCTGTTATGGACCTCAATCCAACTGCAACCTGGTGTCTTTTTTAATCCCCTGGCTTTCATCATCGCTCTGACCTTCGCTGCTTTATCCCATCGGCCAGACACAGCGTATATATTTGACAACAATACATAATATCCAGCATTTTCAGGCTCTAACTCAAAAAGGTGTTTTGCAACAAGCTCCCCTAGTTCTATGTTACAATGAATTACACAAGCACCAAGTAACCCACACCAAATACCAGCATCAGGTTCTAATGGCATATTTTTAATGAAGCTGTATGCCTTATCCAGCTTCCCAGCACGACCAAGAAGATCAACCATGCATGCATAGTGTTCCACTCCAGGCATAATGGAATAATCTTGACTCATGCAATGAAAGTATTGGCAGCCTTCATCCAAAAGGCCTGCATGGCTACATGCAGACATAATAGCAATGAAGGTGATATAATCAGGTTTCACGCCTACCTCTTGCATTCGGTTGAAAAGGATAATGGCATCCTTCCCATATCCATGGATTCCATAACCTGAAATCATTGTGTTCCAAGAAACTACATTTCTCTGTGGCATAGTCACAAAAACTTGCCATGCAACCTTTAGACTCCCGCACTTTGTATACATGTCTACGAGGGCACTGCCTACCATAACAACAAACTCAAAGCCATTTCTGATTATGTAATTGTGGATCTCTGTGCCATGCCGCAAACCAGCTAAGTGGGCACACGCAGATAGAAGGATGGCAAATGTGACCTCGTCAGGCGTCACTGCATCCAATACCATTTGACGAAAGAGTTTAATGGCCTCATCACACTTGTCACTATGTACATAGCCGGTCATCATTGAATTCCATGAGACTACACCTCTTTGAGACATACCCTCAAACACAGTGCGAGCAGTGTCAATAGTTCTACATTTGGCATACATATCTATTAGTGCACTGCCCACAAAAGAATGCCCCTCCAATCTATTCTTTATTATATAAACATGGATTTCCTTACCTTGTTGTGGGACTGCTAGCTTGGCACATGCGGGGAGAATACTTGCAATGGTTACAGAGTTGGGTTTCAATCCTATAACTTGCAAGTGACGAAAGAGATCCAAAGCTTCATAACTGAGACCATTTTGTACATATGCGGCAATCATGGCACTCCATAACACTACATCTATTTCATTCATTCTATCAAACAAAAGGCCGGCCATTTCTATTTTTCCACATTTTGCATAGACATCTATGAGAGCACTCACCACAAAAGCATCATACCCAATTTCATTTCTTACTATGTAGGCATGTATCTCTTTGCCTTGTTGCAGGGCACTTAAGGCAGCACATGCCGGGAGAATACTGGCGATGGTTACTGAGTTGGGTTTCTTCACCTCCTTTATTTTCATTTGATAAAAGAAATTGAAGGCCTTATCCCAGTACCCATTCTGAACACAACCTGCAATAATTGCGTTCCATGTGACAGTATCTCGTTGATGCATTTTGTCAAACACAAGGCATGCATCGTCTATATTACCACATTTCGCATACATTGCTACAAGGGCATTTCCGACGAGAACATCCGATGCAAATCCAGTTTTCATTATATGATTGTGTATCTCCCTCCCATGCTGCAACCCTGCAATTAGAGGGGGGCATGCAGAAAGAACGGTTGCAAAGGTGATCGAGTTGGGATTCTCCTTCTCCCCTGACAGTAGCATTAACTGATACAATTTAAGGGTTTCACAACCTCTCTTCCTTGCATAACCTGAAATCATTGCGTTCCATGAGACGACATCTCTTTGAGATGTTTTGTCAAACAGTTGGCGTGCAATCTCTATTCCTTTACATTTAGCATACATGTCTATGAGGGCACTCACCACAAAGACATCTGAATGGAAACCCTTTTGGAGCAGGTGAGCGTGAATCCCCTTTCCCAGTTGCAGACTTCCCAAACTCCCACATGCTTTGATAACACAAGGAAATGTGAAATTGTCAGCCTCCATGCCGTTCCCAACCATTTGACAGTAAAGCTGGACGGCTGCTTCATTCTCTCTGTGGACAACGTACTCTCTAATCATGGCGTTCCACCAAAAGACATCTTGTTGGCTACGCTCAGCTCCACCCCTGTTGGTACTAAAGCTCAACGGGCGGATCAACTTGCTTGGCTGCTGCTTCCATTTCCAACAACACCAGAAAAGCATATCTGCACCCTCGCCAATCCCAATTAATAATTTTTATTCTTCGGAGCCCTAGTTTGGTAACGCTGGTAACATCGCCATCAATGAATCAGCGTAATAAGCAAACGCACCTTCTCCTTCTTCTCTTGGTGATAGTGAGCCGATAGTACCTGAGAAACTCATTGAAATTGTTATCTCTCTGCTATATTTTCACATACATTAAGTTGTGGAGTAGCCAATTTATGAAACTCCATGATTGTCATGATTCTCTAATATCACTGAGGTTTCTTTGGTTGCAATCTATTGCTCCTACGTTTGGTTTTCTAATCAAAACGATTTGACTTTGCATCCGTCCGTGGATAATTTTTGCGGGCTGAACCCTACTTGTAACTTTGTTAATTACGGCATTGGCGTTTGATACAGTAGGAATTTGGCAGATAAGAGTTAAGCATTGTTCAAACTGAAATTTTAAGTATTTGGGTTGATTTAGAGTCCAAAATTGCTATTTGAAAGTGCTAAAATTGCGATCTTACATCAAACTAAAATTTCCTGACCAGGAAGAAAAAACCATCCAAGTAACAGAGTGATATAATGACTCTGTATCCATGTTGTTAAGTACAGCAAAACAGGTTATAATTTACATGATCCATCCTATCAGTTTTATTTCTTTCCAATCGAAACCATGTCATTCACCTTGTGACTTGAAGGTTTCGATGTAGTTTATATAGTTTCAATGAAACCATATAATTATATGGT
>SNQJ01S0012685.1:216707-230159 GCA_010110895.2 Picea sitchensis
ATTTATAAGTAAGTATTTATATAAAAAAAATCAGCACCAAAAATTACAGTATTGTTATGTCTTTCTGAGGACTGTAGTTACTGAATTGTTTTTGGGAGAAACCAATTTAGTCAGCCTTCCAAGTCAAAATCTATCAGTTCAGATAACCATTCAGATAACACAATTGACCAACTAGAGCGGAATCGCCCCGTGGGGAAACCGATTCGCTCAGGCTTCTAGACCCTCTAAGACCGACATAAGACAATCAAAACATAATTTAACCGAAAAGACATGTGGCAAAATATAAACATAACAACCAACAGACCATGTCGTCTGACACCTGTGCAACAGTGACAGCTCATGCAGTGGACGTGTTGCATGCCACAGTATCCAAGGTGGGTGCCTGGAGAACTAAAGCCGAGCTTGGTGCCGCGTCGTCCATTGGAGACAATTGCAGAGCCAGAACCAATATCGCCTTTGAGTTCGTTGGTGCAGTTGGTGCATGTTCTATGGGGTGGCGAGAGCCATGCAGAGAAGAGAGCAATTGTAAGATTTGTGACCCCTTCTTGTCCAGGACTTCCAAGAGAAAACGCAGGTCGTCCACCTCCTTGTGAACTTCAAACACTTGGTCTTTCAGAATTGCAAGGTCGTCTTGGAATTTTGCATAGGTAGTGCAGTCTGAGCAGGAGACGGGTTGTTCCGGAGGCTTCTCCCGGTGGACAGAAGTATCCTCACATGGAGACTGGACTGGTGGCGAGTGCACTGGCGGTGGTGCGGGAGCTGAGTTCTCGGGCAAATTGGGAGGGACGATCAAGCTGGGTTGCGAGGAGGAGGCCAAGTCCGGTAATGGCCTTGGGGAAAATCCAAGTGAATTCCCCAGGAGGTCGAACCACTCAACTCTGCAAGCCCATGGCGAGGAAAGAGGTGGGAGGCCAATGTGGCTCTGAGCGGAATGACCAGAAGAGGAAGGCAACGAGCTATGTGAGGGTGCAGGAGCAGGCTAAGGCTGAAATGCCATGCGCGGTCTGTTTTGATACCAAGTCCATCCGCGCTTGGATTTTCCTCGCAGTCTAGGCATGGCCGGAGCAAGGCGAAGGTGAGAAGGCACAAGGAAATGGCAAAAGTGGCAGGTGAGCACCAGAGGAGGGTGCAGACGCAGAGCTGACCAGAGAAATGGTGGTTCCATTGATCGAATGAGAGGGCAGAGCAGAGCGCACTTGAAACGTTAATGGCGCTCTGGTATGAGTGAAGTGGATTTAAGTTCATGGTATGGGAGGAGGGGAGGGGCATGCACCAGTCACGTGGTTGGTACCGCACTGGCAGCCGCCATTCCCTCCCTCGTGACACATGTCCCTCACTAACACCCCATCCAGGGACCATGTAACTTATATATTATCTAAACTTGTCGTTTCAATATTTTTTCAAAAATTACATAATTTCAATTTATTAGCACTATAAGATTTATGAGGAGTGGGTATCTTTACTTAGTGAAAGTGAATGGGATTTTTATCAAATTTTAATAAAATGATATATATAAATATTTTTGAAAAATAAAAAATAATTTTTGAAATTAGTTAATTTAATTTATGATTAATTAAAATTATTGATTTAACAACTTAAAGCAAAGTTTTAATAGTTGTAAACTAACTAACCCAACACTTCACTAAGTAAAATTTTAAATTTTAACATTGCTACCTTGGTTTTGGTTGTTGAGGAGAGTGAAGATGGCGACTATTCACATTCAAAAACACGTAACACTTCACTATGTAAAATTTTAACATTGCTACCTTGGTTTTGGTTGTTGAGGGGAGTGAAGATGGTTACTATTCACATTTATTTACATTAAAAACACGTAAAGCAAAAAATTTAATTTTAACATTGCTATCTTGGTCTTGGTTTTTGAGGGGAGTGAAAATGGTGACTATTTACATTAATTCACAATAACTTCATAATATGATATGATGTCAATTTCATGCCATTCAAAATTAATGCATTTGCATTGTATTCAATAGTTATTTTCTCAAAGGAGGAACACGTGATCGATTCTGTCCAATCCACATGTGTGCACTATGATCTTTGAGGATATGTACGAGACTAAGGATGGATTTTGCGTGTTGTGTGTTAAGTGTGGTTATTAAAGGCTCTTGTGTGTGATGTTTGTTTTGTATTAGATATACAGCAATGATGAGTGTCATTTTCTCGTCAATTTGTGAAACCTCCATGGGGTGAGAATCGGTGTATTTGCACATGGCTTGGTTTGTATTCTATGGTAAGTGAGGAATGGCTTGGTTTGTATTCTATGGTAAGTGAGGAAGGTTTCGTTGAATAAATACATTGAGGATTTGGAAGTGTTTTTTGAGCCTTATTTATATCTTCCTTCTCATGGAAAATGGCAGACGATATTATATATACTCCATATCTTTAATGATTGCAATGGCACTTTAATGATTGCAATGGCAAGAAGGAGGAGTTTTTCCTTTTGTTGGTTGTTGGTATCATGAACATCTAGCGTACTAAGAATGTGAACAAAGTCAAAGGTGAAGGGGATCATGGCAACCACACCATTGCTCATAGGAATCTTACACATCTTGCCCTCCATTGGAGGAATGCTTCATAGCTTCAATACAATGGGGAACGAAGTAGTGAAAGTCAAGCTCTTAAGGAAAGCATAAGGTAAGCATATGATAGCTTCCATTTAGTTGTGTAGTTTTTATATATAATATGGTGGAAGAATTCGTTTTATTTTCTATTTGTTATATATAATATGATGGAAGAAAGGTCAAAATTGAGAACGAATATTTTCACAGTGGGTGAAGACATTTCACAATCTCCATGTGTATTATACTAGAGTCGGTCATATTATTTCCCTTTCCTCTCTAGCTTAGCGTTTTAAGATTTGGCCACAATAGATAAGCTCCAAGGTGTTAGCGCCAATTTTTGCAAGCATGGTATTTCTCTCCAATTTCAGGCCCTTGGTGTAAAATAAATGAAGAAATGGGTTTTAAAAACCCATCAAATGCGTTTTATCCAAAGGCCGCATTCATGAGCATTAAGCGCAGCACACCGAAGAAGTCCATTTTGGGCTTAAAATCAAGCGAGCGGGCTTTTTTGTTTTCAGCGGCGAGGATCCATTGATGGAGCAGATCAATGGTCATCAAGTAAGCCAGAGCCACTAAGTTGCACCAGTTTTAGCGCATGGGCTCATCCCTTAGGGCCAAAGTCATGAAATGATCGTGGTCATCCGATCCAGTCGGGTCACGTGGCGCCTAATTAAGTTTGGTCGCCATCTCGGTTATAGCGACTTTGAAATACAAGGGTCGACTCCCTTTCATCCACGATACGCGAGATGCGAAGGCGCCTCTGGGTGCAGGCCCACGGTCATAGAACAAGGTCGTATGGAAAGGTGGTTGGAGGAAGAGGAGCGAGAACTCCCGGTGGGAGAATCCCCGAAAGGATCGAGACCGTTAGTCTTGAAGGATATGTGGTGCTTGATTAAGTCTGGTCTCCATCTCGGCTATCGCGACTTTGAAATACAAGGGTCGACTCCCTTTCATCCACGATACATGAGATGTTAAGGCGCCTTGGGGTGCGGGCCCACCGTCATAGCACAAGGTTGTATGGAAAGACGGTTGGAGGAAGAGGAGCGAGAAATCCAGGTGGGAGAATCCCCGAAAGGATCGGGACCATTAGTCTTGAAGGATACGAGACGTCTGATTAAGTCTGGTCGCCATCTCGGCTATCGCGACTTTGAAATACAAGGGTTGACTCCCTCCCATCCATGATACGCGAAATGTGAAGGCGCCTTTGGGTGGAGGCCCACGGTCATAGCACAAGGTCGTATGGAAAGGCAGTTGGAGGAAGAGGAGCGAGAACTTTCGGTGGGAGAATCCCTGAAATGATAGGGACCGTTAGTCTTGAAGGATACATGGTGTTTGATTAAGTTTGGTCGCCATCTCGGCTATCACGACTTTGAAATACAAAGGTCGACTCCCTCCCATCCACGATACGCGAGATGCGAAGGCGCCTTTGGGTGTAGGCCCACAGTCATAGCGCCAGGGTTGTATGGAGTATCGCCAAAGAAAGTGAGCATGCAGGGCTAGGGTTGTTCAATGGCAAAATGATCGTGACCGTCAGTTTTTAAAGCCGATCCAACTGTTGATCCTAGTGGGTCGTTTCGCGGGAGTGGGCACCAGGAAATTTGAAGGTAGGGGAAGTAGAAATCCCCGAAAGAAGAAGTGTCGAGACGCCCTTGGAGAGAGGTGTCAGGTCATGGCCCTGGGTTACATTGATGGCGGTGCCAGAAGAAAGGGAGGCTAGCCTCCGAGCCTTAGAGAGCAGGCATGTGGTCTTCTCCTGAGCATATCGTCTCAGCCACTCCCTAGGGAAGTAGTTAATGAAAATCGAGAAGGTAGATCAAGCCTCAGCTCGAGCCATAAATGGAAGGTATGGGAGGCCTGAAGCAATCAGCCCATGGTACCCTTGTGTGCAGGTCCCCCCTGCAAGAGCCATACTGAGTTAAGGTGGCGTCTGAAGAAGGAGTTTTGTCTAGGTTTGACTGAAAAGACGCCACGCCTTGGAGGTTCGAGCACACCTCTGCTAGGTGAATTTTTCTGAGTATATATACTCAGTTTTGCTATTTTTGTAGGGATCGATGGTAGAGCAAAGCTCCCAATTGTAAAACTTTAACAAAGCCTCTGGTTCTCTGGATATAGACTGACATTTTGAGACTTCTTGTTTAATGACATCCAGCCTCCTCCTTTCCTTTTTCCTCTGAATCTTAAAGCCCGAGCACGGATGATCCAGTCGGGTGTTGTAATAACTATAAGATGCATGTTTGATTATATTAGTTCTGCAACATTTTAAGTTTACTTTGAAGTTTCTCAGGTCTGAGAGGATCTCATATCTGAGACTTTTCCCCCTTTAAAGGCCTGCTGGAAGACCGGATGTCCAGAGCAGACTCTATTTCCCTTTTCTTTCCCTCCATTTACTCACCACTATCCAAAAATTACTGGCTTAAGTTAGATCAAGACCTCGCATGTCTTTGTTGTTCCAACCCAGTTTTATGAGTTAAAACAATATTGTTCTGAGTTTACTTTCATTCGATCCCCTTTTATCAACAGATCGTGACATTTAAACTGATGGGCGTTGGGCTCTGCTCCTGATGCAATCGAGGAGTGACTTCTGACACCAACATTTATGGCGCCATTGTCGGGGACGAAGTTGAAAATTTTCCCTGGGATTGAACGACATTGAGCCTCTGATTCTGAAGGTGCATGAGGCATCAGAGCCCTTGAAGAGTGCTACTATGCACCTGGCGACTCCACTGTTTCCACTTCACTGTTTTGGCTGTGGCTACTTTAGCACGCTTGAAAGTTGACCCAAAGGAGCTTTCTCAAGAAGGTTTCAACAGCTTCTTTCTCATCCTGAGAAGTTTCCTGGGAGAACCCAACGTTAATATTTGGCCTTTGATGGTGAACAAAGACCAGACACATTCAAAGCTGTGAATTTTTCACCTGGCGACTCCATGATTCAAGGATCGATTGGTGACTCTGTTGGTTCGAAAAGGAAAAAATCCTAGCTCGGAGGTTTTCTCCTTTTAATTTTTCTGCTATCCTTGGTTTTCCCAATGTTGTCCCTTCTCCGGGTGAATGGCATGATTATTTGCCTATATTTAGGGAGCATGTAGAGGACAACCCTGCTCAGCATCTCGAAGAATTTCATGAACTCATGCATCAATGAGAGATACATCAGGAGTATGTGTTAATGAAACTGTTCATGTCCTCGTTAGCGGGAGATGCTCGTAAATGGTATCATTCTTTATCCCCTGCTAGCATTTCTTCACTCGTAGAATTTCATGCAGCTTTCACCACCCATTGTCAGAGGCTTTATCCCCCTGAGTTAATTTTTCATAACTGTTGTGAGGGATACAACAACTGTATACAAGATAGAGTTGCTTCTTACGTAGGCTGTGAGAATGATCCTGATGACTTGGATCATAGATCAGTCTTTTCTCATCCCCATTCGTCTGCATCAGAGGAAGGTTATGAGAGTGAAGGTTGCGAGGAGGGAGAAGATGCTTGGGGCGGAGTTATGAAACTGGTGAAATCTCTCACTGCCAAACTAGACAGGTGGGAAGTTGAACGATGTGCAGAGGATTTTCCATCCCTTGAAGCAGATGCTCTTGGCAGCTCTATTGAGGGTGATTATGAAGATTTCATAGCAGTAGAGGCATTAGTTTCTGCCCCTAATGAGCTTGTTGTCTCAGATTTAAAGGAAGAAGCCATTGTGGAAGAGGATTGCTCTCTTTTCCTTCACGAGATTTCCCATGATGTATTTACATTTGGGATTGAAAAGAAGGATTGGGAGATCGTTCCTTTTTTACAAGATGCGAGAGTTTTGTGCTCACCCAGCTTTGATGATCATTCTGGTAAAGAGCAGACTGCGAAACATTTTTCCGTTGTTCACAAATGAAATACATTGCGAGGAAATCAACCTTCCTTAGCAACATGAGGAGGAAAGAGCTTTCCCACGGGTCATGTTTATGGCCATTATGAATCTGACCCTTGGGAGAGACAAGAAGAAGAAATCCTCCTAGATATGATTATGTCTAACAGAGGCTGTGATGATGAGGGATGTAAGGATGGAAGTCTGGAGGAAGAAAATGCTCTGAGTGAACTGATGGAGCAGGTGAAATCTCTCACTGCCCAACTAGAAAGGTTGGAGGTTGAACGATGTGCAAAGGATTTTCCACCCCTTGAAGCAGATGTTTCTGGTAGCTCTATTGAGGACGATGATGAAGACTTCATAAATGTAGAGGCCTCACACTCTGCTCCTAATGTGCATGATGTTTCAACCTTTGATGATTATTCGTATGAGGAGCAACAAAGTCCTGCATCACCATTTTTTGATCAGAGCAGCCAGCCTGTGTATGACAACTACGAATCAAATTATGAGCTGGATATGTTGGATTTCCAAGAGCAGACCACAAAGCCTTATCCTTTGTTCACTAAAGAAAAGTATCATGAGTAAATCACCCATCCCAGTCCTTCAGAAGACACTGAGCAACACGAGGAAGAGCAGAGCTTTCCCACGGGTCCTGTTTATGACAATTATGAATCTGACTCTAGAGAGAGACAAGGAGAAGAAGGAGAAGAACCAGAAGAGAAGCAAAAGGGAAATTTTATCTTATGTCTAGAGCCAGTCAGCGAGCAACCATCGCCTGAGATCAGTCAGCCTACGTCAGTTGTCCACCCACCTCTGCTTACCAGAGATATTCAGCCACACGTGAACAATTGTGTAGCAAAGGAGGCTATCTGTCACCCATTTTCTGGAATCTGCCACTGGTCCTATGAGCCTGTGAAGGAATACATGGAGTTGTATTTCCTTCACAATTTGGAGCCGCCCTATTTCATCTCTACTTCAACCTGTAAGGAGGAGTTGAAGAGCATAAATGTTATGATGTCACAGTTCACCATCTATTTGTGATCATCGACAGAAGGAAGGAGCTTCTATTCAAGAAGTTGCAGGATTGGCTATGGTGGAAGTTTGCTTTCAGCTAGCCCCATGTAAAGAAATTTATTAGTTTAGGACCGTACATAAATAAGCTCCTTGGAGCATGTGTGTTTATTTTTTATTTCGCTTATAGTCATGTATTTTTAAGCAGGGTGTTTTGAGCTCAACTCCATAGCCCAACATAAGGCAACTGGAATTGCAGAAGGAGTTCTTAGAGCATCACAGGGATGACTTTATCCCCCATGGAGCCTCATGTTAGCACCAATTTTTCCAAGCGGGGTATTTCTCTCCGATTTCAAGCCCTTGGTGTAAAATAAATGAAGAAATGGGTTTTAAAAACCCATCAAATGCATTTTATCCAAAGGCCGCATTCATGAGCGTCAAGTGCAACACACAGAAGAAGTCCATTTCGAGCTTAAAATCAAGCGAGCGGGCTTTTTTGTTTTCAGTGGCGAGGATCCATCGATGGAGCAGATAAGCGGTCATCAGGTAAGCTAGAGCCACTGAGTTGCACGATTTTTAGCGCATGGGCTCATCCCTTAGAGCCAAAGTCACGAAATGATCGTGGTCATCCGATCCAGTTGGGACATGTGGCACCTGATTAAGTCTGATCGCCATCACGGCTATCGCGACTGTGAAATACAAGGGTTGACTCCCTTCCATCCATGATACGCGAGATGCGAAGGTGCCTTTGGGTGCAGGCCCACGGTCATAGCACAAGGTTGTATGGAAAGGCTGTTGGAGGAAGAGGAGCGAGAACTCCCAGTGGGAGAATCCCCGAAAGGATCGGGACCATTAGTCTTGAAGGATACGTGGCGTCTGATTAAGTCTGGTCACCATCTCGGCTATCGTGACTTTGAAATACAAGGGTAGACTCCCTTCCATCCATGATATGTGAGATGCGAAGGTGCCTTTATGTGTGGGCCCACGGTCATAGCACAAGGTCGTATGGAAAGGTGGTTGGAGGAAGAGGAGCGAGAACTCCCGGTGGGAGAATCCCCGAAAGGATCGGGACCGTTAGTCTTGAAGGATACGTGGCGCCTGATTAAGTCTGGTCGCCATCTCGGCTATCGTGACTTTGAAATACAAGGGTCGACTCCCTCCCATCCACGATACGTGAGATGTGAAGGTGCCTTTGGGTGCAGGCCCAAGGTCATAGCACAAGGTCGTATGGAAAGGCATTTAGGGAAGAGGAGCGAGAACTCCTGGTGGGAGAATCCCTAAAAGGATCGGGATCGTTAGTCTTGAAGGATATGTGGTGCCTGATTAAGTCTGGTCGCCATCTCGGCTATCGTGACTTTGACATACAAGGGCAGACTCCCTCCCATCCACGATACACGAGATGTGAAGGCGCCTTTGGGTGCATGCCCACGATCATAGCGCCAGGGTTGTATGGAGTATCGCCAAAGAAAGTGAGCATGCATGGCCAGGGTTGTTCAATGGAAAAATGATCGTGGCCGTTAGTTTTTAAAGCTGATCCAATTGTTGATCCTAGAGGGTCGTTTCGCGAGTTTGGGCACCAGGAAATTCAAAGGCAAGGGAAGTAGAAATCCCCGAAAGAAGAAGTGTCGAGACGCCCTTGGAGAGAGGTGTCGGGTCATGGCCCTGGGTTACATTGATGGTGGTGCCAGAAGAAAGGGAGGCTAGCCTTCGATCCTTAGAGAGCAGGCACGTGGTCTTCTCTTGAGCATATCGTCTCAGCCACTCCCTGGGGAAGCAATTAATGAAAATCGAGCAGGTAGATGAAGCCTCAGCTCGAGCCATAAATGGAAGGTATGGGAGGCCTGAAGCAATCAACCCGTGGTACCCTTGTGTGCAGGTCCCCCCTGCAAGAGCCATACTGAGTTAAGGTGGCGTCTGACGAAGGATTTATGTCCAAGTTTGACTGAAAAGACGCCACGCCTTGGAGGTTCGAGCACGCCTCTGTTGGGTGAATTTTTCTGAGTATATATACTTAGTTTTTCTATTTTTGTAGGGATCGATGGTAGAGCAAAGCTCCCAATTGTAAAACTTTAACAAAGCCTCTGGTTCTCTGGATATAGACTGACATTTTGAGACTTCTTGTTTAATGACAGCTAGCCTCCTCCTTTCCTTTTTCCTCTGAATCTTAAATCTCGGGCACGGATGATCTAGTCGGGCGTTGTAATAACTATATGATGCATGTTTGATTATATTAGTTCTACAACATTTTAAGTTTACTATGAAGCTTCTCGGGTTTGAGAGGATCTCATATCTGAGACTTTTCCCCCTTTAAAGGGCCTGCTGGAAGACCAGATGTCCAGAGAAGATTCTATTTCCATTTTTTTTCCCTCCATTTACTCACCACTATGCAAAAATTATTGACTTAAGTTAGATCAAGACCTCGCATGTCTTTGTTGTTCCAACCCAGTTTTCTGAGTTAAAACGATATTGTTCTGAGTTTACTTCCATTTGATCCCCTTTTATCAACAAATCGTGACATTTAAACTGATGGGCATTGGGCTCTGCTCCTGCTGCAATCGAGGAGTGACTTCTAACGCCAACATTTCTGGCGTCGTTGTTGGGAACGAAGTTGAAAATTTTCCCTGGGATTGAACGACATTGAGCCTCTGATTCTAAAGGTGCATTAGGCATCAGAGCCCTTGAAGAGTGCTACTATGCATCTAGCGACTCCACTATTTCCACTTCACTATTTCGGTTGTGGCTACTTTAGCACACTTGAAAGCTGACCTAGAGGAGCTTTCTCGAGAAGGTTTCAGCAGTTGCTTTCTTAGCCTGAGAAGTTTCCTGGGAGAACCCAATGTTAATATTTGGCCTTTGATGGTGACCAAAGACCAGACACATTCAAAGCTGTGAATTTTTCACCTGGAGACTCCATGATTCAAGGATCGATTGGCGACTCCGTTGGTTCGAAATGGAAAAAATCCTAGCTCGGAGGTTTTCTCCTTTTAATTTTTCTGCTATCCCTGGTTTTTCCAATGTTGTCCCTTCTCCAGGTGAATGGCATGATTATTTGCCTATATTTAGGGAGAATGTAGAGGACAACCTTGCTCGGCATCTCGAAGAATTTCATGAACTCATGCATCAATGGGAGATACATCGGGAGGATGTGTTAATGAAAATGTCCATGTCCTCGTTAGCAGGGGATGCTCGTAAATGGTATCATTCTTTACCCCCTGGTAGCATTTCTTCACTCGTAGAATTTCATGCAGCTTTCACCGCCCATTGTCAGAAGCTTTATCCCTCTGAGTTAATTTTGCATAACTGTTGTGAGGGATACAACAATTGTATACAAGATAGAGCTGCGTCTTACGTAGGCTGTGAGGATGATCCTAATGACTTGGATCAGAAATCAGTCCTTTCTCATCCCCATTCATCTGCATCGGAGGAAGGTTATGAGAGTGAAGGTTGTGAGGAGGAAGAAGATGCTTGGGGTGGAGTTATGAAACTAGTGAAATCTCTCACTGCCAAACTAGACATGTGGGAAGTTGAACGATGTGCAGAGGATTTTCCATCCCTTAAAGCAGATGCTCTTGGCAGCTCTACAGAGGGCGATTATGAAGATTTCATAGCAATAGAGGCATTAGTTTCTACCCCTAATGAGCCTGTTGTATCAGATTTAAAGGAAGATGTCATTGTGGAAGAGGATTGTTCTCTTTTCCTTCACGAGATTTCCCATGATATATTTACATTTGGGATTGAAAAGAAGGATCGGGAGATCGTTCCTTTTTTACAAGATGAGGGAGTTTTGTGCTCACCCAGCTTTGATGATCATTCTGGTAAAGAGAAAATTGAGAATCTTTTTCCTCTGTTCACAAATGAAGGACACTGTGAGGAAATCAGCCTTCCTTAGCAACATGAGGAGGAAAAGATCTTTCCCACAGGTCCTGTTTATGGCCATTATGAATCTGATCCTTGGGAGAGCCAAGAAGAAGAAATCCTTCTAGATATGATTGTGTCTAACAGAGGTTGTGATGATGAGGGTTGTAAGGATGGAAGTCTATAGGAAGAAGATGCTCTGAGTGAACTGATGGAGCAGGTTAAATCTCTCACTGCCCAACTAGCAAGGTTGGAGGTTGAACGATGTGCAAAGGATTTTCCACCCCTTGAAGCAGATGTTTCTGGCAGCTCTACTGAGGATGATGATGAAGACTTCATAAATGTAGAGGCCTCACACTTTGCTCTTGATGTGCATGTTGTTTCAACCTTTGATGATTATTCATATGAGGAGCAACAAAGTCCTGCATCACCATTTGCTGATCAGAGCAACCAACTTGTGTATGACAACTACGAATCAAATTCTAAGCTGGATATGCTAGATTTCCAAGAGCAGACTGCAGAGCCTTATCCTTTGTTCACTAAAGAAAAGTATCATGAGGAAATCATCCATCCCAGTCCTTCAGAAGACGCTGAGTAGCACGAGGAAGAGAAGATCTTTCCCACGGGTCATGTTTATGATGATTATGAATCTGACTCTGGAGAGAGACAAGGAGAAGAAGGATAAGAACCAGAAGAGAAGCAGAAGGGAAATTTTATCTTATGTCCAGAGCCAGTCAGCGAGTAGCCACTACCTAATATTAGTCAACCTACGTCAGTTGTCCACCCACCTCTGCTTACCAAAGATATTCAACCACACGTGAACAACTGTGTAGAAAAGGAGGTTGCCTGTCACCCATTTTCTGAAGTCTGCAACTAGTCTTATGAGCCTGTGAAGGAATACATGGAGTTGTATTTCCTTCACAATTTGGAGCCGCCCTATTTCATCTCTACTTCAGCCTGTAAGGAGGAGTTGAAGAGCGTAACCGTTCTGCTGTCACGGTTACTCCATCTATTTGTGATCATCGATAGAAGGAAGGAGCTTCTATTCAGGAAGTTGCTTGATTGGCTATGGTGGAAGTTTGCTTTCACCTAGCCCCATGTAAAGGAATTTATTAGTTTATGACCATCCATAAATAAGCTCCTTGGAGCATGTGTGTTTGTTTTTTTATTTCGCTTATAGGCATGTATTTTTAAGCAAGGTGTTTTGAGATCGACTCCATAGCCCAACAGAAGGTAACTGAAACTGCAGAGGGAGTTCTTAGAGCATCACAGGGACGACTTTATCCCCCATGGAGCCTCATGTTAGCGCCAATTTTTGCAAGCAGGGTATTTCTCTCTGATTTCATGCTCTTGGTGTAAAATAAATGAAGAAATGAGTTTTAAAAACCCATCAAATTCATTTTATCCAAAGGATGCATTCATGCGCGTCAAGCGCAACACACAGAAGAAGTCCATTTCGGGCTTAAAATCAAGCTTTTTTGTTTTCAGCAGCGAGGATCCATCGATGGAGCATATCAACGGTCATCGAGTAAGACAGAGCCACAGAGTTGCATGAGTTTTAGCACATGGGCTCATCCCTTAGGGCCAAAGTCATGAAATGATCGTGGTCATCCGATCCAGTCAAGACACGTGGCGCCTGATTAAGTTTGGTCGCCATCTCGGCTATCGCGACTTTGAAATACAAGGGTCGACTCCCTTCCATCCACGATATGCGAGATGGGAAGGCGCCTTTGGGTGCAGGCCCACGGTCATAACACATGGTCATATGGAAAGGCGGTTGGAGGAAGACGAGCGAGAACTCCCAATGGGAGAATCTTCGAAAGGATCGGGACCATTAGTCTTGAAGGATACGTGGTGCCTGATTAAGTCTGATCGCCATCTCGGCTATCGTGACTTTGAAATACAAGGGTCGACTCCCTTCCATCCACGATACGTGAGATGTGAAGGCGCCTTTGGGTGTGGGCCCACGGTTATAGCACAAGGTTGTATGGAAAGGCGGTTGGAGGAAGAGGAGCGAGAACTCTCGGTGGGAGAATCCCCAAAAGGATCAAGACCGTTAGTCTTGAAGGATACGTGGCGCCTGATTAAGTCTGGTCGCCATATCGGCTATCGCGACTTTGAAATACAAGGGTCGACTCCCTCCCATCCACGATATGCGAGATG
>SNQJ01S0012685.1:244554-266029 GCA_010110895.2 Picea sitchensis
TTCGAAAGGAGAAGTTTTCACGCTTACAGTCGTGAAAACTTAACGAAGACAAATGTGTAAATGTCGCAAGAAATGAAAGTGTCGTCTGTTTGAAAAATGCGACGAAAAACTTGATGTTTGCAAGACATAGGTGTAGGCAGCTTATAAATGATAGGAAAAAGTGAGTTGGTTGCCAACAAACTTCCACCTTCACACTTCCTTCCCTGCCTCAGACTTGCTACCTCAGATTTTCCAAATAGATAAAGTGTGCTCACATAGAATATATTCAATAAATTTGTGCATAATAATTAGGGGATTCTTGAATTATATTTATACCTTTTCAAAGTAACTTATTTCCTTAACTTTAGGACTTCTGGTTACAACCACTTTACCCTTTACTTAATGACTTGTAACTATTGATGAGATTATTTACCATTCTTTGGGGCTTCCAACTTCATGACCTCATAACTCCTCAACCGTGAGGAACTACATGACATACCACCTATAGTTGGAAACAATATGATGAGGACTATCCATATATGAGTGTGTTACCTACATTTGCACTGCCTTTCATGTCATTATTCCTCAAAATAATTCAGGCTTCATGTCCACATCTATGGGGCTTCTTGTAGAATTCTTCAAATGCACTCATCACATTTTTGACATCAATTGATCTAAAATGGATCTAGGAAGGCCTAAAAATAAAAGTTCTCAGAATCAGACAAAACCAATGCCATTGTGTGCAACTCGTCGCGCTGATTCTGTCCATATAATATTTTCTGCAAATGGACACTGTATGTGAAAGATATCATGTTCTGATCGATTTACCAAACATGCAAAAAGTCAAACTGGTCAAAGTCAACAGGCCGTACTGTTGAAGTCATGAGTACAACATATGACGTCAACATGAAATCATGATGATGTCAGTAGGGACATGTGGCAGCACAAGGAGGTGACACGTGTCACATAGTTTTGGCATTTTTAGGCTGAGGTGGACCAGTACAAAATTAACATGTGGTAGTGTATAGACATGACATGTGGCAGTCCGTACGTGACGTGGCCCAATGACAGGATGACATGTGGTAGTATGAATTACATGTGGTTATACGAATGATGATATGGTAGGGTGACTGGGTAGTATGGATGCATATGTGGTAGCTGAATTGACAGGTGACTTGGCAGTATAGATGCTGATGTGGTATGCCACGTGGTTGTACGATAGTGATGTGGCAGGTGATGTGGCAGTTGTTCGTGCATGCTTACTGGGTGCTGATTGTATTGTATGAACAAATCACAGGGTGACACATGGCCCAATCAGAGGGCACCACATGGCACCTCATATTTTTCCAATATTGGCTAGGTCAAAAAATTGGTTTGGCACTCCATGAGTTCCGAACCCCTAACCTACTAGCAAGGAAACGAACTACCGAATATGAGCTAACCAAATCACCACGTGTGTTTCTTATTGTTACAACTGGCACAAAGGTTATTTAAGTTGGAGTAAGTGGATTGTTGGGGATAGTGCCCAGTCGATAGGGCTAGCCCCACCGACCAAGGTGCGTGACCAGGAGTATCAGCCCGAGGGCCTAACGGAAAGGAGAGGTATATAACACATACACTAAAACATGGCCATGTGGAACCATATAACCAAAGTGAATGACTAGGGGCTCGACCCGACTTCCAAGCCACGAGGGCTTAACCTTCACCCAATCCCCAGACTAATGGACCATTACCATATGACCAGGAGCTCAGAAAGAAAGGGGCTAGTGCACTTATGTACATTATTTGGGTTTCATAACTATATGTTATGATTTTTGTGGATTTTTATGCTGATTTTGGAGGATTTTGGCCATTTTGGGGGGATCTGGACCCTGATTTGAGGCCAGATCTTGGGAGGAAGTTGGGAGGAGGATACCAACTCANATAGCTTGATTCATGGCTTTGACTTAATAGCTGGAATAACTGATTGTTGACATTTGGCGTGAACGAGGATTTTAATTTTGATTGGAAAAGCTTTCGGTGGTTAAGGGCATCCTGACATATGCCTCTAATCCACCGAAACGGTCGGCTTTTGGTGGTTAACTAGTCAATTGAAGACCCGCTTAACCACCGAAAGCTATAATTCCAAAATTTGAAAGCCAAGACCCTGATTTTGTCTCCTAAAGATCTCCAAAATGAAGGTGCTATTTTGGGAGATAACATCTAAGGGACGGGTTCATTTTGGGAGTTAACAGCACCCAGAGAAGAGATCGAAGTGGTTCAAAAAAAGGAAAGGGAGGCAAACAATTGCGACAACAACACGACCAACAGACTTGGGATATGATTCAGGTGATGAGACTAAGATCACAACAATTGGTTTGACAGGTTAAATTGGTGATGGATATGATTCTAGAAGTAAATTGTTTCACATAAGGGTGATAATGAAACATACTAAGATCGATACATTGATGGATAGTGGATCTCAATATAACTTCATTTCAGAGGAAGTGGTTAAACAATTGAGATTGATAACTAAGCTACATCATAAACCTTACTCACTTAAATGGATAAGCAACAATCATAAATTGCACATAACAAAGCAATGCACTTTAAAGTTTGCAATTTCATCAAAGTTTGTGGATGAGGTAACGTGTGATGTGGTGCCACTCAATGAATGTGGAATGGTCTTAGGCAGCCCTTACTTGTATGATTGCAAAGAAATATTATACAGGGAATATAATCAATATCACTTAACTAAAGAAGGCAATGAATATGTTGTACATGCTCATCACATAAAAGAAAATCAATCTCTTCAAACAATGGAACAATTAAGGAAGGTAGCTTATGCAAGCAACACACCTATAATTGTGCCAAGTAAAGCAGTTGATCTTAAGCATGAACATGAGATGGTTGTAGAATGGAAATTCAATCATACTTTTCTTCAATATAAACTAATGTCGTGCAAGCACATCAAACATATTAGTTAATTTGCATTCATATTTCGGATGTTATCGCTGCTAATGTTTTCAAGATGGATGGTAGGGGCTTTAGTGAGATGTGAACGAGTTCAAGTGGGTAACAATATGTTTTCATTTGTCATGGTTGTTTTGCAATTGATTATGATGTGACAGGTGCACAAGACAGAGTTTAAAGACAAAGGACAAGTGGGGTGGCCTATCCCGCACTTGATGACTGGTTAATACCTTTTTGGAGGACCAAAAAGTCTTAGTGGGGAGGCATGATCCAAAATGGATCTAGGAAGGCCTAAAAATCAAAGTTGTCATAATCATAAAAAACCAACGCCATTGCGTCGGGTTGGTCACATCGATACCGGCCATATAATTTTTTTCGAAAATGGACACCGTATGCGAAAGTTATCGCGTTCTAATCGATTTCCCAAACAGGAAAAAAAGTCAACATGTCATACTTTTGACGTTAGAAGTACGACAGGTGACATCATGATGACACCAGCAGGGACATGTGGCAGCACGAGGAGGTGATACATGGCACTCATTTTTACCATTTTCAGGGGCTTATGTGGACTAATAAAAAAACTAACACGTGGCACTATACGAATGCGACACGTGGTTGTACGAAATGTTGAAGTGGCCCAATGACAGGTCGACACGTGGAAGTAAGGACAACAGGTGGTTGTACGAATGCTAATGTGCCAGGGTGACTAGGTAATATGGATGTTGATGTGGCAGGTGACTGGGCAGGTGACTTGGCAGTACAGATGTTGACATGGAACGATAGGTGGTTGTACGACAGTGACATGGCAACTGACGTGGCAGATGATTGTTCATGTTGACTGTGTGGTGACTGGACCGTATGGGAGAACCACAGGGTGACACATGGCCCAATCAGAGGGCACCACATGGCACCCCATATTTTTCCAATATTGGTTGGGTAAAAAAAATTGTTCCACCCCCGGTGGACTCAAACCCTGACCCCCGGGCATGGTCAACAAACTAACAAACTTGGGCTAACTGAAAGGGTGCACATACAACTTGTTAAACCAAATGACCGAATTCAATTTTAATTTACAATGTGGCCTGGGTTTAGGGCCAACCCCGGTCGGTGGGTGCCAACGCATATCCACAAGGCACCCCACGCAAGCAGGGCTAAGGACCAGGGGTCAGAACCAGGATTTTGGGGCGCGAGAGGTTAGCCTATGTCCACATGGACCAAGTGCACATGACCATGACCAGAAGATAGGGGGACAACATGACAACACTCAACACAGGGCCATATGGCAGT
This sequence comes from Picea sitchensis, assembly GCA_010110895.2. Taxonomy (NCBI): domain Eukaryota; kingdom Viridiplantae; phylum Streptophyta; class Pinopsida; order Pinales; family Pinaceae; genus Picea; species Picea sitchensis. The sequence continues at coordinate 248,773 of SNQJ01S0012685.1, forward strand.
GCTCCATATGACCAAGAGCCCGGGAAAAAGGGGTTGCACCCATATTTGTAGGAATTTGGGTTTTTAAACTTTACTATATAGATTTTTGGGGTTTTTTTATGCTAATTTTGGGAGATTTTTGCCCAAAACCGAGGATCTGGAACCTGATTTGAGGTTGGATCTTGGGAGGAAGTTGGGATAGGATCACCAACTCAAATCCTCTATAAACCATAGGTTTTTGACATACTAGGAGGGTTTAGAATTTCAAAATGATGATGAGTTTGTGAAGCTTGACGCCATTTTTATGCAAGGAAGCCATTGGGGAAGCGAACTTTGGAGGCCAATTATGGGAGCTACGCTCAACCTTTTTTAGTGTCATCAGTTGTGTTGGATTCTTTAGGTCGAGTAGAACACATCCATACCAGATTTTAATACTTTTGAGACATATATAATTTACTTTTGAAGAATTGAAGAGAAATAAGAAAGCCTCCCCCACTAAGACAAAGGCCCAGAGACGTAGGAATCTTGTCAAACTCCGTTAAGAAGCTTGTTGTTATAGTTTTCTATTTTTTATGCTTATATTCTGATCTGCATTTCTTTATGATGGTTGTTATAATCTCTCATTAAGTTCTTTTTATTTCCTTAATTCCTAATTGGTAATTGAACACATGCTTAAAACTTAACCAAGTCTTTAAAGATCAATTTCGGATCCCCCCACAAGATCTACTATTTCAATGTTATTTTGTTAAATTCATGATTTAGTTCTTCAAATGTTTTCAGTTTTATCATAGGTTCATGTATCTATTCATATTCTTTTCCCATTTCCTTTCATTGGTCTATTGTTAGTTAAGGAACATGCTAATAGAGGATTTTTGTACACCATTGTGTAAAAACCTTCAATACATATTATGACTCTAATTTTGGTTTAGATGCATTTATATCACTCTTGGGTTGTTTTTATGATTAGTTTTGACCTTTGGTTGTATCCATACTCAGTTTGGCCTATGTTGTTTCCTTGATCATCTACAAGAAAAGGTTGGGTCTTCAAAATTCTCAATTTTTTGAATCTCATCTTTTGGTGCACCTATGCACCTCTATTTTTCACTATTCATGTGGGATTTCATTCGAGTCCTATACTGTTTGCACAAATTTTCCTATCTAAAACCTACATATCTTTTTCGTGCACCTAGTATAGTGTTTGTGTGTGTCATTTGCACAAACCTTAATTTTGGTAGATGCCTGATTGTCAATTTTGCATGACTATCTTAATTAGAGCCTACACAACCTTGCTTGGATTCATTTTTTGGGGCATTAGTTGGCTCTATTATGAGTTTCTTAGGAAATTTTATTTTTTCCAGCAATTGTTAACTACCCTAGTTATGATGTCAAACTTGTTAAGTTCTTAGTAATTGACAAACATTGCAGGGACCAAAATCATTGTTTCTACTTAATGCTTGTATTATTGTTTGTTTTACTTTACACTTACATTTCCAACATTTCCATCTATATTTTCCATCATTAACTTTTTTTTTGTTTATTTAAATTGCTCAACACATTAAGGGAACTAGTTAGATAAATAATGCACTCCTTTGTTTAAGTACTATTTTTCCTTTCCATAATTTTATTTCTAGCCTTTACTTTAGACATTTGTTGTTGTTTTTATTATCATTAACTTGTGCATATAAACAAAAGACTTAAATACTCTTCTAATGAAATACACTCTTAAAATTGCACTCACAAGTGATCTTGGTGAATTAGAAATGATTGGAATTGTGAAATACCTTCTTTGACACACCTTAAAACAAAATAGCTTGGTTCATGATGCCAAGCTAAGCTATCTAAAATTAAAGCAAGTTAATTTCTCCCTCAATTGTACAAAATAATGTATAGTCTAAGTTATGATTGTGGGGATAGGCATCCAAATAACTCCTCATGATCGTTTGTCATACACAACATGTTTTTTTTCCTAGGGAGCGTTAAAATATTTTCTAACTAATGTTTTTAATTGGTGTAAGGGAATCACTCTTGTTTGAGTGTCAATGTTTAGGTTGGGACCATTAGTTTGACAAAGTGACATGGTTCTTTCAAGCTACAATATTTCCACTCCTTCACTGTTGGAATTTGGTAACCCCTTATCCACTTCCATGAAGAGGTATCTCTACGACCAAACAAAGTTTTTATCATTGGGTAGCTTTCATGGGATTGTGGAATCACATACTATCGATAATTGTGGTCTTCTTGGAGTTGTCCCAAGAATGTTTCTCTATAACTGGTTCTATCATAACTCCAATTGCCATGTTTGGTGGATTTTATTACGATATGTTGAGAGATTTTGGAAGGCCTGGATACTATTTGAGTGGAAGATCACTAAAGTAAAAGGAATGTTCTTTTACTTTGCAAAAACATTGTGAAAAAACCCTAGATCAAAATATTCAAATTATGATTTACTAAAACACACTTATAAAACATTGTTGCACCACATGCACATTAATTTTAGTTTAGTCACATTTACTTTGAGTAATTCATCTTTCATATAGAACTACTTCCTTAATCTTTCACCTTGTATCATAAAGAAATTTAAATATTTAGGAACTATAGTGAATCCCTAGTCACCTAGGCATTCCCTTAGGCTCCACAACCTCCCTTCTTTGATAGGATGGATTCCTTTACTTCCCATCCCTCTGATAAAGCATGTTGGATCTTGTATGAATCTTATCATGAGTTTGTTTACATAGAAATCATTTGCATTAGGCTCATATTCTACTAGCTTTCCCTTATCGAGCTCTATCCCATTTAGCTCGTCAAGTGTTTAACCATCCATGATGGTTGCACCTACATGGTTGGGCTTAATTTCCCATATTTGTAAAAGCTCATTAATGATAATATCTCACATGACCCCACTTGGCCACCCATGACAACCAAGCTACCCTTTAAATTTATAAATTTTGAGGGTCAACTCGAAGAAGATCACTCAATTATGTCATGAATTTTCATCTATGATTCTCCTCTAGCAACATCATAGTAGATTATGTATGGATTAGGTTTTTTTAATGCACCCGAAAAAAGGTATGGGTATTTGTTAATATGGTATACCAAAAATCTCTACTTAGGAGTTGTGTAACCTAAGAAACAAACAAAAAGAAGGAAAATAAAAAGATTGCACACTAGAAAACGTTTTCCCTCTTTTGCCCTATGCAAGAAAGAATATATAGAGAAATGGCATGCATCTAATATCTAAAGTATAAGACAAAGTAAAGAATGAAGAAACTTTTGTTATTCCAATGGAAATAAAGACTTACAAACAACACATTAGTAATCGTTGTTGTAGAAAAATGGGCTCCAAAGCGACCTCGCGAGAAGGTGATTTTCCGCATGTGCTCCAACTCTAAGCTTGGTGGTAGAAATGAAATCCCAGGTAGTAAGAAGAATGTGGCTAGGGTGTAGACTTTCTCTAGTGAAATTTCAATAGAATAACCTTGCAATGGATTGTGGATGGAATGAATGACTTCAATAGATTTATTTATAGGTGAAATGGTGGACCTCTCTTTAGAGCAAGATTTAATGTGAATAACCCTAATACATTAATGAAGTAATGGATTAAGGATAACTAATGAAGACTATATCAAACCTTATAATTAGTAATAATGTCTTGATAAGGTCCACATTTTTCCACTACACCATTTTTGGAAGGTGCACATGCATTAATGAGCCGAAAAAATATTCTTTTTTTACTTTAGGGCCACAATGCAATTTTTAAAATCTTTAATGCATTCATTGCATGCAGAAAATAGGTTGAATACCGTGCTATTAATTTTTGGTCAAATTTAGGGTTTGACTTGGCTAATTATGACAATATTGAGGTCACATGATAATGGAAATGAGGGCTAAGGTTGCCAAAGTGATGTTTCCAAGTGAAATTTCTCATGAAAAATAGATGATCAAAATTAGGCTCATAATAGTTGCTCCATGACGTGTGAGGTTAGGAGAAACTTGTATGGTTGAAATACATCATGAGTTTCTTTCCTCCAAACCAAGGGAAAAAGAACTAGTAATAAGCAAGGAGTAGAGTAGCCAAAGAGGGAGGACAACCTCCAAATGACTTTGAAGACCCACCTACAAACAACCAACCAATGGGGTAAGGTGTGTACATAATCTCAATGTCGGTGAGGTGGGCATACCTATGCTCATAAAAATATCTTAATACAATATTGGATCATGGAAACATGGGATCAAATCAAAGCAAATAAGAATTCCATTGTACAATACATCATAAACTTGGATTAAGAAGGACCCAATCTAAGTACACACATGTGGCCAATATCCAATATTATATGAAAACATAGAAATGAACAATATCACTCGAAGGGGTGTTATATCACAACAATTGAATCCTCGCTAAAAAAGGAAGGGGCCCAATATCTAGAAATTACTAATTATAATGAATCTTGTCATAGGTGACTCAGAATAATTGTTACATGGATCCAAATAGTCCATGGCACTACAACTGGAGCTGGATTTCTATCACAATGTAGCCTGGATTCCCAAATGTACTCAAAAAAAATATGAAAAGAGTCACATATCCAAGATCTTCAACCATAACTAAAATAATTGAACCAACATAGTATATGATTCTCAATGGCATGATAATGAACTGGAGTCGTGCACTTGAGAAACTACTAATTCAAGGAGAAATGATGACTCTCCTTGCTTAGTATGAGGAAATCCATCAATGAGGAAAATGGGTCCAGGGTACATAATTTCTTTAGACCAAACCCTTAGAATAGATGTGTTGAAGTCAATAGAGGAAGGTTTGTTGGAACCAGAGTATAAGGAAGCCTTCACATACCAACATGAGGTATGATACAACAATAGTAAATAAGACTAATTATGATAGAGACAATTATAGATGAGTAGGACAAAAAGTGACGGACTCAAGACTTCCCTTGCTTAGAGCATAATTACAAGACTGACTTGGTAGAAAATGTAAAAATATAAAGAAGATAGCCAAAAACAAGCAAGGGGATAATGATGACAACTCAGAAGCTGAACACAAGTAGTGACTAGGTGAAGGAAATTGAAACGAGCGGGACTCAACTAACTCTATGAAAATAATCAACATGGGATGTGGGTTGAACAAAAGGACTCCAAGGGTAACTCATCATAGGATGCTCTAAACAAGGGTGATGAAAGGTGCTTCCAAATGAGATTATATATGTTTCAAGTGTGATAATGAGCACTTTAATGGTTTCCCAAAAGAATTAATTATGAAATTGGGATGATAATGCAAGCAATGAAATTAGTTCCCAAAAGACAACCAAATGAATCATATTGAGAGAATGATGGAAAATGGAAGAAACCAGGGGGTGGGAACTAGTGGTAAGTTACTTCAGGGTAGATGAATGGTGGAAAAATAATGCTAGTGTTCTTTGCATTATGGATGAGATGGAGGGCTAATGACATGTAGCAAAGTATAACAAAGAATGCCAAAAATAATCAAACCACTTGAGGGCCCAGGAAAGGTAGCCATAAATGATCTGGATTGTGTAGAGAATAAAATGAAGAAAAAAATACAAAGATAAACACATAAAGAAATTTCATAGAACATAATAACACAATAAAACCCAACTTCTATTAATGAATGAAATGGAAAAAAAAATGCAATATGCAAAGCGATACAAACTAGATAGAATGGTGGTAACTTATCTCTAAAGAGAGATTTGTTGGCTATGCACATTTTCAATAAGCTATTACAAGAGACCAAAATTTCCTTGTAACATAAAGTATGATGCACTAGGATGAAAAAACCCTAAACATCTAAAACCCTAACCCTAGGAAATGATGTGGAAAAAGGAATGTGGGCCCTAAGGAGGCTTGTCGATACATTAACTTCTCAGGGGTGCAAATTTTGCATACAAACTCCATTTATGTAATTTATTGAATTGTTACAAAGATGAAATCCTATTATATCTTTGGCGAGTAGAAGTAATTTTTCACCATTTCCACTGTGTTATTCACATTGAAGTGCCTAACCACTTGACTTTAATGTGCCTCTTGAATAAAATTCTTACACACACTTGAAGGAACACAAATATGGCTTAGGTGGAATAAAATTCCATCCTAGAGATCAAAGCATATGCTTGGTTTACTTACATCCAATGTTTAATAGGTAAGAACAAAGTTAGGGTCACTATCATATAATTGGAGCCACCTAGAGGTCTCGTGTCCGCAAAACTTGAGCATCGTGGTCAACGTTGCAATAAGATATCGACTAATGCATTTCGCAAAATGATTTGTGTTTCTCTTCTTATACTTTATGTTTAGATGGAACTATTTTAGGTACATGGACCACTTTTAAGGGTGGTCATTCTACAAATTTTCATACGTTTTCATGAACTATAGGGGATTGTGATTAGTGTGGATGATCATTTACTTCCCTAGAATGTAATGTTTCTATTAATGATAGGCCTACATAATGGATTACATTTCCTTATCATATGTGGGATACCTATGAACTACATTAGAGAGTGTCTCACCATGATAGGCCACTAAATTTCCATGTTGAGTGAGGACTACACCGATAGCATAATCTGAAATATTTTTCTCAATCTCAAAGAGCTATTGCAATTCTAGTAGAGTGAGTACTCATGCTTAATGAATATGGTGTCTCAATTCCTTAAATGATTTCTGTTATGTCTAAGTTCAAATGAAGTTGGCTTTGCCCCCAACCTTGGTCACTTGTCTTAGGGGCCAAGTGATATGACAAAAACCCAACACAAAGTCATGATAAAAGTTGACGAGGACCAAAAATCCACAGAGCTCTTTTAGATTCATTGAGGTTTTCCAAATGTGAATGCCTTGGATATTGTTTAGATCTACATGCACACCATGTTCATCCATGATGTATCCTAGATATTAAATTATCTACACACTAAATGAGCATTTCTCTAGATTAGCATATAACTTGTTCTACCATATGGTGTTCATGATATGTTGAATGTGTTGCAAATCCTCTACCCAAGTTTTATTTAAGATAAGGAAATCATCAGTCCCCATGGTGTAGAGCAGTCGGTGAGGGAGTGCGTTGTTAAGGCACTTCGTAAGTGAAGTCATCGGTTCGAAACCTATGGGGACACCTCAAATCCAGCCATGTTAAGGGCTGGTGTGATCTAGTATGGGTGCGATCCCAGCTACAGGACAATCCAACAAGTCAAGTATATCTAGCTGACAAAAAAAAAAGATGAGGAAATCATCCAAGCATATGATCACAAAAGAATTTGTGAATGAATACATCTTATTATCCATCATCCTCATGAACATTGTTAATGCATTAATCGATCTAAAAGGAATGAATAACCACTCAAAAAGGCCTTCTTTAGACTTAAAGGTTGTCTTCCATACATCAATTTTCTCAATTGGTACTTAGCGATAGCCTAAATTTAGATCATTTTGACTAAAAAACTTGGCACCCTTGAGCTAATCAAGAAGACCATCAATTCAGACGATTTGATATCTCTTATTAATTAGGATTTTGTTCAAATATTCGTAGTCAATATAGAGTTTCCATGTGCCATCTTTCTTATGTAAGAACACAATTAGGCTCCAACAAGATGAGGAGATCAATCAAATGTGGCCTTTTTAGGTGAGATCTTGAATTCGATGTTTGATTTCTTCATTCTATCGAAGAGAGCCCATGTATATTGGGACATTAGGTAAAGGAGAACTAGGTATCAAATTAATTGAATGCTTGAATTGGTAGTATAGAGGCACCCCTATAGGTGAATAAAATATATCTATGTATTATTCCACTATTGTATCCACCTACTTATACTATGTAGAGAGACCCCATGTAGATGTCATGGAAGTCATAATGATGTTTTGTTCACCTTCTTACTAAATCATAAATTGGACAAATATTTATATCTGAGACATTGGTTTCTTTCATTGCTTCATTGAGATCAAGGAAACCACAATAGTTAGAGCTACCTATAGTACCCTATAGAGATGATCTATCAAAGTATAAATGACATAATGGGCCCTAAACTTGTAAACAACATAACATTTCCACATATAGGGTTGTCTTAAAAGAACATCACAAACTTGAATTAGGGAAACATTTCATATTACCTCATATTTGAAGGGTTTCATGTCATATGGTAGGTGGCATTGATAACTTACAAGGATGTTGTGCCCCTGGATGAGACAACCAATGGTGTATGTTTGGGGGTTAGACATTGTTAGCAAATTAAATCTATTAATGACCTTGGTTAAGATTAGTTCTTATGGATACCACTATCAACAATGAAATGTAGTAGAGTCCCCTTCACCCACATCTGTGAATGGAATAGGTGATCACCTTCCTCGAGATCCTTTATATAATTGGGTTGGATGTTTGTTTATGCAATGGTAACACTAGATTCCACATTGATGATTTTCGTTCCCTTATTTGGATCCAAATTAGAGTCTAAGCTAGAGTTTTACTTTGAGGCTTTTAAGTTTTTAACTCGACAAATAATGACTACTTTGAGTGACATTCACTAGTATTGTGCTAGGGTATTTTGTGGAACTCACACGACTTTTTAGTGTCCTTCTTAAAATTCCCACTACCCTTATTTGCATGTGGCTTATGTTTGGGGTGTTTTGTCACAATGGTGAGACAAAAATCCCTCACTATAAATAGGCTGCAATAATATAGAATAGATAATTGTTAGACAAACCAATTATATGAGCATCATTGCAATAGACATGAAATGAAGACACATACATGAGATCCTAAAATAATAAACTAAGCTACAACTATGAAATTTAAACAATAAAATTGAGGGAAGCATAAATACTCATGTATTACTAATGTATGGGATTTGAACATGAAGATTTTCACCTGGGGAGAATGGTTGGATCCAAGTGTGAGTTAACACTCTCCTTGGGAGGGTCCTTTTGCTTCTTTGATGGCCTCTCTCTCTCTCTCTCATAATAACATGTATGAAGAAAATTTTCTTACTCCTTCAATGGAAGAGCTTCAAACAAGTATGAGAGAAATTTTTGAGATGAGAAAGCAAGACAATATGGTCTCCAATCTCATTCCTATAACATAACTTTGCACAATTTTTCCTTCCTTTGAATATATCCCATGACTCTTATTTATAAAAGAATTTCCAAGATTTATGCAAACTAGTTTCAAGGTGAATGCATCTTGTTTGAATTGTGGATCCAATGCTTTAATACAGACCCTTGGGAAGCCAAGGTACTCCCCATGAGATTGAATTTCTCTTGTATAGAAACTTAGATGTCCTTGAGATAGACCAAGTTCCTTAACGACAATGAATGAGTCAGCTTCAAGTGTGTAAGAAAATTTGCACAACTTTCTAAGGAAGTTCCATGCAAGCTGCATGAGTGTCAGTGAAGGTAGGTCGTGCAAGTGTATAAAACCCAATTTTGCAAAGTTTTTTGAGATTATCTTAGAGTTTTGTATAATTTCCATGAATTAGAAATTTTTATGTCGTATTGATGATATTTCCCAATAATCACTTGAATAGCTTTGTGATTCATGAAATTTAGGTGATAACAATTTCCCTTTGATGTATGAGGTTAAGAGATACCATATAGCCAAAATAAATCATCATTTTATGTCTCAAATACCTATAACATATGATACATTGGAGAGAGAGAGAGAGAGAGAGAGAGAGAGAGAGAGAGAGAGAGAGAGAGTTGTAACCAAGAAGAAAGGACATCTTATAAATAAAATATGAAACCCACCTGAAAAGAAAACATCCTAGGGTAATTTATCTCTTTATACAAACAAGGTGGGCATGTCCCATGCTTTTGAAATTATCAAAATACATTACAATAGAAGACAATATCATTGGGGATCTTCTTTGAGAGACATATTATTTCTAAGATATAGCTAATGATGTTGTAGTTGGAGAATCTATGAAGTAGAAATCTACATCACCCTCAAGGGCACCGGTAACAGTAAATAATTGGTTTGAGGAGAGGGTTCCATGGAACTTGAAGGGATAAATAATGATAAACCCTCATGCTTGGGGGAATTGATCGCCTAACAATTTTAGGGATCTTCGATTGGAACTTGAATTTGCAATTGTCATGATGTACAATATATCTTGATGTGTAAATGAAACAACATAAAACATTAGGGGATTCAACAAAATTAGAGGGATATGATGACTCTCTCTGTCCCATCTAGGGTTCAACATATTCATTGGGGATGGGAACTGAGATACGAAAACATTCTTGGAAAACATGAGCTGGTGTTGACATGAATTAAGACACAACCATAAAGGACAAGGTGTCCCTTAAAATCAATTAAGGAAGGACCACATATTGAACTGTAATGTGGGAAGATTTTGATAATTACATATGAGGTAGTAAACGAGGGTGAGACTCAAGATTTCCTTTGGGTGGAGAAAATAAATTGTGGCTAGAAGTGTTGGCAGTAAAAAAAATAGCTAGACACAAAATGATCTAATGTTAAGGGAAAAATCAAATATGCTAATTGTATTTTGAACTGAGACCGAGGATTAGTGGATGCAAATGGATAGGTGGTTGATGAAGGAAACTTTGGCAATCATATAAATGGATACTATGATAAATGTAGTGCTACAAGAACCTAGGACCATGCTTCCTTTGTAAATAATGTGCTTTTTACAATTTCTAAAAAATAAAAGAATGCAAAAGTGTGACTAAGGTACAAATGAGGAGATGGGTGTCCTAGTCTTGCAATTAAATTACTCAGACCTATGTGGTGAGAGTGGTAAGAGTGTATCAGATGATGGGGCCCCTTGGTTGGATATCCTTTGGGGTGAATGATTGATGAATTGGATTGCAGATGGTCTATTGATCCTAGGGTATATGAGAGGCCAATGAAAATGTGGTAATTAATTTAGTATAACCAACCATAATAAATGTGAGCCATTGGGAGTATGACGAAATGGTTTAGCATGTTGATGAGAAAGAGGTATGAGACTCATTCTCTAATATATATACTATATAGACTTCCACCTTATGGGAAAACCAACATGGGTGCCGATAGTGCAAGGGGTGATAAAACCAAGGAAACCCATGAGGGTGGAGTGTTATCAACCAGTAAAAACTAAATATATGTAGAGTTGGGACCAATTGCATGCAAATTTGGGAAATGAAAATCCCTAAAAGCATACTTAAGGGGGGTGATAATGGTAAATTCAATAATATCAAAGGGAGTATCGATATGCCAAATTGAAGGAGTATACTTGAAGTGGTAGGGTGAAGGGCCTACAACATGCATTGAGGAGAATAAAAGAGGGCCTCACAACAAATACCTACACATATGAAACTGAATACCTAGCATAAAAGTGATCATGATGAGAAATATGATAGTGCAAATAGTGTAAGAAACATAGCTAATGAGCTCGTGTACATGTTTGTTGAAATTTGATGAGGGGATGGACCCGACATGAAATTTTTGGTGGAAATGAATGGATTAGACATCACTAGAGGTGGTGATTACATGGTTCCAATGGTGCAAATTGTGCAGAAAAATGGATCTCCTGAGATCTCACACAAGCTTTGGGATCCTTGTGATTGGTCCATATATAATATGGTGGGGAGGGTTACTAATCCGCATGTGCGGGGGTGAGGTGGGATGTGTTGATGACTACAGTTGCATGAGACATCCTCCAAGACACAAAATGATTGAGTCGACCTGAGAGAGAGCCCATGAGTTGGGTGTGCCCATGAAATGGGCAGGTGGTTCCTATCTGAGACAAAACTGGAATGTTGTGTTGACCTCCTCTGTGCAGAGATTTGAGATGATACTCCAGATGATTCTCTTGTGTAACATAGTGAGAAAGAAGATCTTCTAAGTTGGACGTGCCTGTGGCTGAGCACATGTGAACGTGTGAAATCCCATGAGCTAGGTGCATCATTATGAGACAGAGATGAAATGATGTATTATCCTCCTATGAGAAGAGAGTTGAGATGATGAAATCAGATTGACTCTCATGTGTAATGTAGTAGGAAATAAGATCTGTTGATTTGCATGTGCCTGTGGATGAGCACAGGTGAACGTGATCCTAGTGGCTGAGAACTAGTGAGTGTGGTTCTCATGTGAGACGTAGTGAGATAGAGAGACATCCCTTTCGCTGAGCACAGATGATGTGCCCCTAGTCTCTGAGCACTAGTGGGTGTATGAGAACCCTTGCTATATTGTTTAAGAGTCAGACTTACCTGTAAACCTATTTTTGATGTAAAGGGTATAGGTCGGCCCCACCATAAAGTGAAAGATAATTATGTGGAAGATAATTAATATGGTAATTATTAATTATGTTATGAGTTATTGAGGTCGGTCATGTTGTGCCAATAGACACTATTGTTGAAAAGTTTGGTCTAATATAATTAAAGGTAAATTCCTCATTGAGGAATCATATCATAAGTATGAGTTTGGAAATTTCAGCAAACACTTGTTCTTGGGAAAAGTGCACACCTCTCTTGGGCGCTAGGTTTCTAAGGTTTGTGAGCACACTTTGTGTGCTAGGTGTTTATGGTGGTGAAGGTATTTCTCTTGAATAATACAGAAAAGGATTGGCTGGGTTTTCTTCCCTAGTTGAGAAGGGTTTCCCGTGATACTTCTTGTGTACTTGTGCATGGTGTTTCTTCTTGTGATCTTGGTTGCTGCAACAAATTGTTTATGGTTTAAGTAAAATGTTAAGATGGAATGAAATTCTTGCTTAAGCCTTTCTTATTGAAAAATCAACATGGAATCAGAGCATAGGTCTTGAAGAACCCATTGCACAAGATTCTACAAGTCATTTCTCCTCTTTTGCAGAACCGTACGACCCTCCTAGGGTTTCCAGAAAATCTGTATGACCCTATTCTTTTGGGTGTTTCAACACTTCACACTTGGACGTTGGGGATGAAATTTGGACAGGAGCGTATGGCCTCCTTCAACGCACCTCCAGAAGCTCTCAAAGTAAAATTCTGAGAATTTTGGATTTTTGGCCCTAGGGTTCTGCAAATTTATGCAGATTTCTGGTTTTAGGGTTTTTGCAACTCTTTTAAGAAGCCTTCAATATTACCTGTGTTCTTTTGACTTTCAAGGATTATTGTTGGCAGTCACAAGACCAAAAAAACCTAAGGTTGCGATCTTATCCTAGCCATTAGGTTTTCTATCCCAGTGAACAAGGGTTTGTGAAGAATCTAAAAATATGATGAACAAAATTATGATGGAAGATAAGATTGATGGATCAAGCAACTTCAAGTTCTTGAAAGACAAGACTTCAGAGGAAGAATTATTGTGGTTGATACAAAAAGGTTTACCAGACACAACTATTGATGAATGGAAGGAAGATGACGTCAAGACAAGGAAGCCAATCATCTACTCAAGCTCTTATATTGAAGGGCTAGCTTCAAAATAACAAGATGAAAAAAGGTGACACCGTGACTACCTTCTTCATGAATATATCAGAGAATAGAGATCAACTATGTTCCATTAGAGAAATCATATCAACACCCTCAGGTATGCACTTATATATATATTATTTATATCATTTTCATGAGGGAAATTGCAGGAGGAAGGAACCTTTTTTGAAGTCATGGATCCAAAGGGATCTCAGTGCATTCAGAGGAACAACACACTGGAAGTGAAGACTCCAGGTTTGATTGTTTTAATTATCATGCCTCTAAACTACATTTCTAAAGTTTTCTATATTACAAGTAGGTGTTGTAGTTGTGACAACAATCCTTAAATTGTTTTGATTCTAGAGATGTACTCATTATTCTCCTTTAGGAGGTATTCTTGTTTTGTTTCCTTTAGGAGACAGTGAGACAATACCTTCTCCCCCTTCATCAATTCAGAGGGAGACACACGTTATTCCAATTGTTCCAGCTGATCCAGTTGCTCCAATTGACATGCCCAAAGATATTGCAATAGGGCATAAAAGGCCTGCCTAGGCTCGACAAACTCTGCAGGAGGCAGAGGAACATACAAATCCCCTCAAGACACATCCCGAGAGAGCAAAGATATTTCCAATCTGCCCTTCATCCATGATCCACATAATTGATTATGAGCCCTCTTGTCATGGAGAAGCGACAGGTGAACAGGTATGGCAAGATGCCATGACAGAAGAATACCAATATATAATAAAAAATGATGTATGATATATTTTTCCAAGACCATAAGGGAAGTGTGTGGTGACTTCTAAGTGGATCCATAAGATCAAGCATGCAGCTGATGGAAGTGTCGATAAATAAAAAGCGATATCTGTAGCCAGAGGATTCCCACAAATAAAGGGAGTTGTCTATGATGAGACACTTGATCTAGAAGTCGTGTTGTTGGATACAAGAAAGCTTTGACTTTTGATTTTGAGATGAAGGATCTGGGTATGATGCACTACTTCTTAGGACAAGAAGTATGACAGAGGACCAATGAGACTTTTCCCGAGTCAAGGAAAATATACAATGGAGATATTAAATAAGTTCAGTGTAACAGAATGCAAATCCATACACCGATGATTATGGATTTGAAGAAAAAGAATGATGATGATTCAGACGAGATTGATCCACAACTGATTGGATCACTAATGTATCTGGTTAACACCAGACCTGATTTATGCTATGCATTGAATGTACTTAGTCAATTCATGAGTCAACCGAGACAAACTCACGAGATAGCAGTAAAACATGTATTGATATATATACGAGGTACAGTTGTATAGGGCATGAGATATGCCTCCAGTGTGGACTTGAGTTTGTAGGGATATGTCGATACAGATTGGGCAGAGAGTACAGTGGAACGGAAAGATCACATCCGATTGTTGTTTTTCATTGAGGTTTTCCATGGTTTCCTGGTGCATCAGAAAACAAAACTCTGTGACCTTGAGTATCGCAGAAGCAAAGTAGATAGCATTGAGTGTGGCAATTCGCCAAGCAGTGTGGCTTCGTAATCTTCTAACATATTTACTTGACTATGAGATGGATCCTATGATCATAACTAGAGTTGTGTGAAGCTCTTTAAGAATCATGTGTTTCATGATAGATCGAAAAACGTTGAGATAAAATATTATTTTTCAGAGACACAATGCAGAGGAAAGAAATACACGTGCAGTACCTTCCTACATATGAGCAAATTGCAGACATCTTCACCAAACTGACTTGGTGAAGAATATCTCTCTAGCTAAGAGGGAGTGTTTATGACTACAACCAAGACAAAGTTCGAGTACTTCCATGCAAGACTTGGCCTGATGGAGAATACCACCCTAGCTGAGAGGGAGTGTTGATGATTACAACTGCATGAGACATCCTCCAAGACATAGACTGATTGAGTTGACCTGAGAGAGAGCACACGAGTTGGGTGTTCCAATGAAATGGGTATGTGGTCTCTATCTAAGACAGAACTAGAATGTTTTGCTGACCTCTTCTGTGCAGAGAGTTGAGATGATACTCCAGATGATCCTCCTGTGTAACGCAGTGAGAAAGAAGATCTACTGAGTTGGACGTGCATGTGGCTGAGCACAGGTGAACATGTGAAATCCCATGAGTTGGGTGCATCATTCTAAGACAGAGATGAAACGATGTATTATCCTCCTTTGAGTAGAGATTTGAGATGATGAACTCCATATGAATCTACTGTGTAATGCAGTGAGAAAGAAGATATGTTGAGTTGGATGTGCCCGTGGATGAGCACAAGTGAACATGATCCTAGTGGTTGAGCACTAGTGAGTGTGGTTCTCATGTGAGATGCAGTGAGATAAAGAGACATCCATGTGGCTGAGCACAGATGGATGTGCCCCTAGTGGCTGAGTACTAGTGGGTGTATGAGATCCCTTGCTATATTGTTCAAGAGTCATACTTACCTATAAACCCATTTTTGATGTAAAGGGTATAGGTTAGCCCCACCATAAAGTGAAATATAATTAATGTGAATGATAATTAATGTAAAAGATAATTGATATGATAATTATTAATTATATTATGAGTTATTGAGGTCGGCCCTGTTGTGCCAATAGACACTACTGTTGACATGTTCAGTCTAATATAAGTAAAGGTAAATTCCCCATTGAGGAATCATATCATAAGTGTGAGTTTGGAAATTTCAACAAACACTTGTTCTTGGGAAAAGTGCACACCTCTCTTGGGCGCTAGGTTTCTAGGGTTTGTGAGCACCCTTTTGTGTGCTATGTGTTTATGGTGGTGAAGGTATTTCTCTTAAAGAGTATAGCAAAGGATTGGTTGGGTTTTCTTCCCTTGTTGAGAAGGGTTTCCCAGAATACTTATTGTGTACTTGTGCATGGTGTTTCTTCTTGTGATCTTGGTTGCTTCAACAAATTGTTTATGGTTTAATTAAAATGCTAAGATGGAATGAACTTCTTGCTCAAGCCTTGCTTATTGAAAAATCAACAGGGGGGTATTTCTCTCATGGTTTCCTTCATTGGTGGTGCCAAGTGCCACATATTATCTTAGAGTTCCTATATGTGAGGATGGACTTCAGGTAGGACTAGGGTCCCATGGGTGAGTATTTGTATTTATGATACTATAATTATGTTGTATTTTTATTGCTTTCATTACTACTTTATACATATAAAATATTGCCAATGGGTAGTTTATTTTATGTGCATATGGGGGACCATGAGGGTGGGAGATACCCATGGTGAGCGGTGCCCTAACAACAATAACATACTTGGTAGTAGTGGTTCTAAGGGATCTGGAGGTAGTGGGGTGGTGATGTGGTCACCGTGATCATGAATTAGGTACAACATGATAGAGGTAGTAGGTGGACCCTGAATTTGAGGCCAAGTGACAATGAACAATGGATTTTCATGCACAACCAACAAACATGTGATAGTGTTTTGACATAGTGTTGTGTGGAGTGGTGGAGGCCATATGGGGTAATCTTGTGAGGAGATCATTGATTCCTATGTCAACATTGCACTAGAGTGGTGTCGACTCTCGAGGTAGGTAATAGTGGTGGGTAATTCTATTAGAGGATAGAGGAGCCCCCCAACATGAGGAGCAAGAGGAACAACCACATCAGGGGGGTTATCTGTTGAGGTTTAAGCTATTATTAGAGTTCTTTGCATTTCACTAGATAAAAATAGCATAAGATAGGATCACCGAGAAATACACAATCACAAGAGACACATCATTTATCCCAGGAAACTCTCATGGGGAAGAAAACCCAACAAAACTTCCTTATTATAGATAGCCAATACAATGCCAAGAGATAACTCAAACAAATACATAAATTCCTCTCCCAAGAATGTGCCTCTCTCTCTCTCTCTCTCTCTCT
>SNQJ01S0012686.1:3669-25894 GCA_010110895.2 Picea sitchensis
CCTGACACAATCACAACATCCACCACAAATTTTTGTAGCTAGGATGTATGGTGTTGTCATAAGATAGAAAATAATTCAAACACCCCGGCAAGTTACACATGCATTGGTTGGGACCCTTTCTCCTAGTCTACAATAGTGAAGTCGGTGTTTCCAAGTTGGCCACATTCCAAGGACAACCTCTCAAATGGCTTGTCAATGGTAGTAGATTGAAAGTGTATTATGGCCCGTAAGGGTCACATCCCACTTAACAACATTCATCCAGACTGGAGTTAGCGTAGTTTAGGAATAAAGTATGATATAGAGCAGGTTGGAAGGTACATAGTCGACATAATTCAAATTTTTGGTAGCAAAAAACAGGTTCAATGCACATGAATCAATTGGATAGATGGACAGCTCTGTAGATTTCAAAGATTTCCATTTGTGGGTGAAGTTCTGATTTGTGTGCAATGAATCAGATCTGACAGAGGATTGACATGGGACTCTACTGAGATCCCTGTAACTACACCACATTGAAATTTCAATCAATCCGATTGAGACAACTTTCATATGGCCTAGGTATGTCATGAGTTATGATGCCACATTTTAAAAAGAACATCACCATTACGACAACTCAGAATCGTTATTAACGTCTATCTTGTTTGCATTGTTTCTTCGATCATCCACATTGGCCATCCCTTCATCTGATCTTGGCATGAATTTACAGGCATCACCCTTTTTATTTATACATACCCCCACCTACATTTATGTTAGATATATCCTCCATACCTCACTATCTCACGTCCCCATCTTTTTATGAGAGAGAAGCACCAGTTGAGCTTTCACTAGTAGTTCCTATTTTTGGCCTGAATTCTAGTCTTTTAGCCAAGTTCCCCACTTATGGAAATTTTTAGTATATGATCAGGGATGTGTGACTCTTAGTCCATATAGACAGTCAAGGATCCAACAATCCAATTTTATTAGCAGTTGAGGATTAAAAAATAGTTGTTGGGAAGGGGCCCTAGTCTCTTATTCACTAGTAATACACAGTCAAATCCCACCCAAATCCCTAAAGTGTGCTTTGAAGTTGTGAAAGTACACCAACTCTTTGAGTTAGGAGTTAGTGAGCTTGTCACCATGATCTAGGAGGATCTAAAAGGACAAAAAATCAAAGTCCTCGAATCTCAGTAAAAAAACAACACCAAGTCGAAGATATTTTCGCGACCTTTCCAATGGCGTGAATGACACCTCAAACAAAGTCTGAACAAAGAATATATGGCCGGTCAAAGTTGTGTTAAACCTAGTCAAATTCAACCTTATGACACCAACATCTGTATAGATGACATCATCACTTTACCATATAGGGTGACATCATCATGATGTCATGCTAACATTAGCATGATATGTGCTAGAACAACAGGCTGCCACGTGGCACACTGATATGGTTTTTTTGGAGGCCACTTAGGCTAATTGATGGGTGACACATGGCACTCCCAGGGGGCACCACCCAGGGTCCACCACATGGCCCTCAGATATAAATACATGTGGCTTGATGACTGGTTTAAGTCAGTCGGTAGCAGGGCACCACATGGCCCAATTGTTGGGCACCATGTGACACCCTTGAAAAGCCCAATGAGGGCCTGAGAACAACCAAATCAAAATTAAAAAAAGGACCGGCCCAGACTAGTCGACAATCTCATCCCTAAAATTCCAGATGCCAAATTTAAATGACTGTTGGAAACAATATTCCAAAGAATCCGCCAGTCGTTGGTCAACCCATAAAACTCGGTGGCAAGACATTAAACCAGGGTTGACAACCACAAATATGTGAACATATATTATCATAAGGTTTGAACCAAGTTTCAAATAGGCATGAGGTTTCAATGACATGATATTATATGTATATATATATGTGATAAGTGGTTTCAAAGGACACCAAAAGGGGGAGGCCAATAGGTTTGACCCCCGAACCTTCCCAACCATACACTTTAATTAACCAACCGCCAACCAAGTGAGCTAATCGCCCGGTTGAAAAATTCGCTTGGGACTTTTTTAATTAATCCAAATTTTATTCATCTACTCAAGGGTACATGCCCAAAATCCATACAAGAACGAAATTTTATGTAGGTACAAGTGCATTATTGCAGACCAGTGACACACAAATTGAGGTGAAGAGCC
This sequence comes from Picea sitchensis, assembly GCA_010110895.2. Taxonomy (NCBI): domain Eukaryota; kingdom Viridiplantae; phylum Streptophyta; class Pinopsida; order Pinales; family Pinaceae; genus Picea; species Picea sitchensis. The sequence continues at coordinate 5,824 of SNQJ01S0012686.1, forward strand.
CAATAGGGGCCTGGAGGTGACGGTGTCAAATTTGGACGATTTGACAGTCAATTTTACACTACTCCTTGCCACGAATCCACTAGTACAGTCAGATTTTGTATCCGGGAAGCAGATCAGAAGGAAATTTTCATTTTTGAGGTATAGCCATGTAATTTATGTGAATTTATTACTGAGATAATATAAAGTCTCTCCACTTTGAAGTAGGCCCAGAGACGTAGTCCATTGTTGGACGAACTCCATTATCAATTTGTTGTGTTCTTTCTCATTTCTCTCATCTTTTCTTCATATTTTTTCCTTCTTTATTATTGTTGCACATCAGCTTCGTTTACACTCTTTAATGCAATTCACATAATGGTCATCAAATAAAATATCCTAGATCATGTTGGTATCAGAGCAGTGTTCTTTGACTTGAATTGTGAGTGTGAATTCTTACTAGGGCCAAGCTCAAAGAGGGTGAAGGAAAAATTAAGACTTTCGACCTAGAGATAGGACGTGCAACTCGAGGAAGGAAAATGGGGGATGAAGAGAGGTGTGTCAAGCATGAGCATAATTTTCACAAGATATTCCACTGAATGTCAGACATGGTAGAGAAATTGTATGCATATTATGAAGAGAGAGTGGAAAAGAAGGAAAAGAACAAGGAAACAAAAGTAAAGGATGATGCTTCAATGAACCAAGGAAATGGAGGGGATCCTCCTGACTCTCCATATTCACCTTCAAGTCCAAGCTCTTCTTCTTCCTCTCATTCTCATAATTCTCAGTATTCTAATGCCCATCAAAAAGTTTATTTTAAAAAGCCATTGTTGAAACTAAATGTCAAATTTTATTTACCCATGTTTAATGGAGAAGCTAATACAGAAATATCAAATAATTGGATTCGACAGGTTGAACTATATTGTCGGATACAATATATAGAAGAAGAGGAAGTGAAAGTCCAGATGTCCTGTCTTTTGTTGGAAGGCACATCACTCGTATGGTGGGAGAAAAAACTTCAGGATAGGAGAAAAAATGGCAAGCTTCTTTCCTCATGGGAAGAATTCAAGTCTTCTTTTAGAATCAATTCTATCCATTGGGTTATTCACAAAAACACATGATGGAATGTAAAAATGTAAGACTACGCAAAGGTCAAAGTGTTCAAAGTTTCACAAAACAATTTAGGAAAAAGGCTTTGGCATTGAATATTCCTTTAGATTCACATGATACTTTGATGAAATATATTGGTGCACTTTACAATTACATTTGTCACACATTGTTGTTGTTTAATCCCACTAATCTAGATGAGGTGTGTGTGCAAGCTACTCACCTTTAAAACATGGGAAATAATGTATAAGAATTTCACAAGCATTCAGAAAATAATTTCAAAATAAAAGGCAAAGGAAAGGACAAGAAGACAATGAAAACAAAGAAAGAGGAAGGGAAATCCTCTTGCACTCATTCCAAAAGAAGGGCACGATGATGAGCATTGTTGGAATCTTCATCCAGAGTTAAGACCAAAGTAGTTTGGTGGCAAAAGGAAGAAGAAAAATATTTCTACTGTGCAATAAGACCTAGGTTTTGAATCTGGTGTGAAGAAAATATCACAGTAGTTGGATTACAAGGTAAATTTTCCTTGCATACTGGTTCAAGTTCTACAATTCCATCTCTTGAAAATGATAAAATAAGAAGTGAATTATTCCACATAAGAGTAGTGACAAAGCACACAAAAGTGGAAAATCTATTTGACCCAAGATCACAAGTTAACTTGATATCTGAAGAGACTGTAAAGAAAGTGGGACTAACCATAAGACCTCACCAGAAACCTTACCCTCTTGGTTGGGTGCATGAAAATGAAAAACTTCATGCTAACAGACAGTGTAGATTGAGGTTTTCTATTGCTTATAAGTTGATAGATGAGGTTGATTTGGATGTGGTTCCTTTGAATATTTGTGGTATTGTACTGGGGAGTCCTTACCTTTATGACATAAAATCTATCTTCTTCCAGAAAGAGAATAAATACCATCTCACAAAAGATGGAGTGGAATATATTATTAGAGCTCATAGCACGAAAGCTAACCCATCACTTATTAGTGTAGTTCAAATGAAGAGAGCCATAAATAATTGCAAGAACCTTGTGCTTACATTTGTAAAATCAAAAGATCCTGATAAGTCTAATGCTTTTGATGACTTTGATCCTTTTCGTAAAAATGAAATTCTTGAGATGAGACAATTCTTTTAGTGGGAAGGAAGTCATAAAAGGGCCTTCAACACTTTGAGAGAAAAGATCAACCATGCACCAATGTTATCTCTACCTTAACTTCAACAACCTTTCAAGGTTGATACTAGTACCATTGCAAATTCCATGAAAACATATATGATTTTTATACCTCCTAGTTTTGCATCTATTGTTTTGAATAATGCTTCCTTAGCTCATGTCAGTTATGTTGAACAATATGTTATTGATGAAGTCTTCAAAGATGTATGTGAGAGGCTAATCCATGTTTTGTAGGTGAAGAGATTTTTTTTCCAGGACAAACTACTCTACCATTTGGGTAGACTTTGTATTCCTACCATTGAAAAGATGCATGTAATTGGAGAAGCTTACACTTCTCTTGTATTTGGGAATTTTCGGGTAGAGAGTATTTTAGTAGACTTGCAGAGGTTATGTTTTACTCGAATGAAATTATTTGTAACCATGAATGTAAAGGGGTGTGTGGTGTGCATTTGTAAGCCCACTAATAGAAAATTGGGTCTGTACACACCAGTTCCTATTCCTTCTCATCCTTGGGATAGTATCACCATGGATTTTGTAGCGGGGTTTCCTATGTAAAAAAGGGGTCATGACTACTTGTATGTAATATTGGATAGTTTTAGCAAGATGTGTGTCTTGATGTCATGCAAAAAAAAAATCATTGCATGAAAAACTGCTCATCTTTTCTTTCAGCATGTATGGGTCCATTTTGGACTTCCCACGTCCATTATCTCGGATCGAGACACTCGATTCCTTAGATAGTTTTGGATAATATTTTGGAGAATGATGAACACCAACCTGAAGAGGAGTATTGCTTTCCATCCACATGCTGAAAGAAAGATAGAGGTAGTTAACAAAACAATGATTCATTTTCTCTGAGCGTAATGCATAAAACATCTCAAGTTGTAAGATGATCAGATACAGTATGTTCATCATGCATACAACTGATCCTTGCACTATTCCATGAAGATTTCACCATTTGAGACATTTTTTGGGTATCTACTTAAGACTCCCTTCGACTTGAAATTTTTCAAAGATGTCAAATCAAGTGAACAAAGAGATGAAGACAAAGCCTACAAGTTCATCCAAAGGATTCAATAGGTACACCAGACAGTCCAGGAATAGTTCGAAAAGAGTCAGGCACAATATAAAGCTCCTCGTGACAAGCACATAGTTAATCACTAATTTCAAGTGAGAGATCAAGTGTGGCTCCACATCAACAAAGATCGATTGAAGGGAGAATGAAAGAAGCTCAAGCCCATCATATATGGACCCTTCACCATCTTGAATAAAATTGGCACAAATTCTTTTTGCCTCGATCTACCACCATATATGCAGATATACTCAGTTGTAAATGTAGAGAACCTAAAAATTTATGAGCCTCCAATTGATCTAGGTAGAAGTCAGTGGCCACCCACCTATTCCACTGTCTCAAAACATGGGTTTCGACCTTGCCAATTTTTCTATGGTTTTTTGGATCCTAAACTTTTGAGGTCGTTTTGAGGCCCTAAATGACATTTTTTGGGCACAAAAATGCCCAAACGCGATAGCCAAAGATATCGTCTGGGTTGAATGGAATATGTACTCATTGACTAGACCTTTCCGATGAGGTATAGAATTCCTGAAATGGAGATCGTATGCAAAATGTGTTCCCTTGGGAAGTTGACGTACCAACTACCCCCATCGGGGCCCGCAAACCTTTTGGTGTTTCATCTTCCAGGGTTAGGGTTTTGAATTTTATTTATGTTAAAAAGGCCTCTAGAGCCTCATTGTAAACACCATCATCTTCTTGTGAAGGAGCATAGCCATCGCATCTCTTATTAAATATAAGTTGCCACCATTCTAGTGAGTCATTCACTTTGTAATTTTATAGTTTCTGTACATTTTCATATTAATAAAAAACAAAATGTGCATTATTGTATCTCTATGTTTATTGAAATATTTTTGTGTATCTCACAATATCTATGTATATTTCATTGTTATATATCTACCTTCATTTTGTTCTCAAAATAAATCTGGATCAGTGGTATCAGAGCAGGCTTCTCATTGTCATTTCGTAGTGCATGTGCCCAACGAGGTCAGGGTATAGAGATTTGGGTCTCAATATAGTTTCCCTTGAGGAAAACTTCTCTCATCGGCCCAAGTGGCCTCCCATGGCAGAATAAAAGAGAGACACAGGAGTAGAATATCCCATCAAGACTTTTCTCATGGAAGCCCACACACAACGGAGGAACGAGATGTTGGAGAATTTTCCCCAAATACTTCAACGATTGTCGACAATAAAAGGCACATCTTCATCAAGCAGTCACTTTGGATATGCTAATCCATTCAAGGTACAAGTTAATTTTGATATTCTTGTATTTGAAAGTCAAATCGATGTGAATGCTTTGGAAAAATGGTTAAATTTGCTAGAATGTTATTTCTCTGTTCACAATTTTTCCGACTGAGAAAATATCACCTTTTCACTCCACAAGGCTCTCCCCTATGTCAAACAATGGTGGGAAACTTACTAGGAGAAAAGTTCCACTGAGGAGACTGGAATATTTGGGGCCGAGCCCACTTGGGATTTTTTTATGGCTGCGGTCAAGGAGCAATATTACACTGTGGGAAACTATGATGACCAGTACATGAGATGGATCATGTTGCATCAAAAGTGGGACAAAACAAAGCCAGAGTTCACAAATACCTTCCATACCTTGCACACCAAGTTGGGTATCAAAGACTCTAAGTGGCATATGGTTCTAAAATACCATGGGGCTCTACAGATGTACATCCAAACCAAAATGGATTTTCTGGACATCTCATCACTAAGAGACGCTTATAGATATGTTCTCAAAATCGAGCATAAATTTAAGAAGCAAAACAAGAGGGAATTTGTGTCTGCAAATCCGCAACAAACAAAGTATGTTAAAGGTGGCCCTAACTCATAGAATAGTCAATACAACTAGTTCAAGCCACAAGAAAATAAGGGTAATGAGAAGATGAAGAAGGACATTGGGAAGTGGTGTGATTTACACAAAATCCCTTGGCACAACACCGATGAATGTCTCTTGAAACAACCATTGGTGTTTGAGCTCAAAGAAACATATCTAAGCCCCAACTCAGACTCTGATTCGAACACTAATAAAAGGAGATAGATAATTGATGTAGAACCCACTGCTACTATTGTGAACACAATAATCCAACCAGAAGAACCAAAGGATCCTAAGGAGGGGGAGAGCCTATTCCATTCACAGATGTGGGTGAAGGGGACCCCGTTCCATTTCATTGTTGATAGAAGAAGCCAGAAGAACCACATCTCAACAGAGGTCGTCAAGAAGTTGGATTTTCTGATAACCCCACACTTGCAACCATACAACATTGGATGGATTCTCTAGGGATGAGATCTTTTCTTCCGCCAGTAGTGTTGCCTTTCATACGACATCAATCCCTTCAAGGATGAGGTATTGTATGATTTTTTCCCACTGAAAGTCTGTGATGTTCTATTAGTCCAACCATATATGTGGAGGGGTCATATTGTTTATCAGTCTCGACCCCGTAGTGTCATTGTTACTCTCGGGGGTCATCACTACAGGATACCATAGGTACTTCTGACTATTGTACCGATAAAACAATGCCACAAAGTAATCTCTCATACTGCAAAGTTTATCCTCTTCACCACCTGGTCAGAAGAGAAGGACACTGCAATCACTACAATATTGGTCCAATAACCTCCTATCCAGTAGAAGCAAATCAACAAGATTGTAGAAGATCACCAAGATATTCCTACTACACCTATAGGAGTGCCTCCACACTACCCAGGAAAATCAAGTTATGATAAATTCCTTCATGTTATTCATGTTGCATCTTCACTGATAGATTCCTCCTACACTTAGGAAGATCATGCAGCCAGATTGGTTAAACAGATCCAACCCCTCCAGCAAAAGGTTCATAACATCCTTCAACAAGCTAAGCAGAGCAGCTTCTTCAGCAAGGAAAGCAACTCACCAAGGTTCAAATTCATCAAAAGCTTCCCCGGGGACTTGATGCAATGGATACCATTACATCCTAAGGGGGGAGGATATATCCAGGTGAAAATAGATGGCCACCCACCTATTCCACTGACTCAAAACATGGGTTTCCACCTTGGCAGTGTTTCTACTGTTTTTTAGGTCCTGAACTTCCGAGGTTGTTTTGAGGCCCTAAACGACATTTTTTGGGCATGAAAACAGCCAAACACTTCTCAAACAAATGGATTGTGCCAAACATAATATGTACCCCTCGACTAGACCTTTCCAATGAGGTATAGAACACCTAAAATGGAGATTGTATGAAAAATTTACGCCCTTGCGAAGTTGACGTACCAACTACCCCAATCAAGGCCCGCAAACCTTTTGGCGTTTCATCTTCTGAGGTTAGGATTTTGGACTTTCTTTATGTTAAAAAAACCTCTAGAGCCTCATTTTAAACATCATCATCTTCTTGCGAATGAGAATAACCATCACATCTCTTCTCATAGATAAGCTTCCACCATTCTAGCGAGTCATTCACTCTGTAATTTTACTGTTTCTGTACATTCTCTCATTAATAAAAAAAATTGTGCATTAATATATATTCTTGTTTATTGTAATATTTATGTGTATCTTGTAATATCTCTGTATATTTCATTTTTATATCTCCACCTTCATTGCTTTCTCAAAATAAATCTAGATCACCAATCATCATAGATCAAGGGGAGAGTGTTCCAGTACATTCAGTGGATGAGTGTTGGCACAGGGGTAGACCCAGGCTTCAACTCTTAATAACTCACCAACAAACACTAACTATTGGCCCTTACGGAAACACCTGCGAAGAAGATGAATTCTCACCCGAAGTAGCAATAGGGGGGTTGCAAGACACATGTGTCTACAACTAGAGAAAATGCAATATGATTTCTAAACAACAACGTAAATTAGACCAAATATTGTTAACAATATTATGTTTAGCTTCACAGAGTAAGTTATCTCTTCTTATCTTCAACAGGAATAATATCGGTGCAATAACAATATAAAAGAAAGTAAATAACAAAGCATCAACCACATGGAGTGACAAGGTTTTACGTGGTTCACCCTCTCCCTAGGGCTACATCCATGGAACTGTGTTTATTGATTAAGTAGATGAAAATACACAATTCTATATGCGCACTCAATTGGAGATCCTTCTCTCTCTTCCTCTTTATTTCCTCTCCCCACACACCCATCTGTAGAGTAGATCTTCGCACCCAGCTGAAGACCCTAAAATACAAGAGTACACTAAAATATAACACTCTTACATCTTGATCTCGTTATCCCTCCCTTCTCTCTCAACTATTCTAGACCTCTATTTATACATTTCATGACTCTTAGAAAACCCTAGACTGAAGCCCGGGTGCCAAAACCTTAGGTCCAAAACCCTAGGTGCCAAAACCCTAGGTCCAAATAATCCTCATTTTAAGGACTTCGTCGACCTGTTCTTCCTTCTTCTCCACGAGGTGCTCCAAAGAACCCATTAGTGTCTTCTTCCACTTGTTGACTTGTCCATGATCTATATTCTTTGTTGATCTATCTTCCTTGATCTTTTCTCTCAACGACTTGCTTTCCTTTACTTTGTTCCTCCTTTTTATTCTTCTTTAACCACTTCGACCATTCCTCGATTTGTGTGCCTTCCATACACTTCATACTTTGTCTTTATTCTTCCTTAATCTTCTCTTTATTCCTTAATACATGATCAAGGGCCAACAGGCCCCCAACACTCACATGTGACTCATCCTGAGTCACTACAGGGTTGAGCCTTTGTATTACTTTGACTGCAGACTACACATTGCAGCCTGTGGTTTCTGCTCTGTCACTCCCTATCGTGTGCATAATGTCTTTTATGTGTCTAGTACCCACTTTCAACTGCACTTGGTACTTAAACCCTTCTTCCTTTGCTTTTATTGTGAGTTGCGACGCAGTGGGTTATCACAATACAATTTCAATCGGTTCCCATTTACTAAACCATCCTTCCATTCTCCATTAAGAGTATTCAACTACGCATCTCCACCTTCTGTAACATAGGAAACCTCGAATGGCCCAAGCCAATGTGTCCTAAACTTTCCTAGATGCTTCATGAACTTGTTTTCATATAAAAGTACCAAATCTCCTTGTTTAAATGCTTTCTTCTTGATATGTCTGTCATGGAAAGCCTTTTCTTGTTCTTTTTGTACCTGTTGATGAAATCATGCAATGAACCTATATTCCTCTAGTTCCATCAAATGCGCAAGCCTGTCTTGAAAAATGATGGTGTCATCCATACCTGTAAATGCTACAATTCTTAAACTAGGAACAAAATATTCCATAGGTACCACTACTTCCAGGCCATAGACTAACTTGAAGGGAGTTTGCGTTGTTAAATTTTTGCAAGTAGTTCGATAAGCCCATAACACTGCTGGAATTCTCAAATCCCAATCATATTTGTTAACACTGCAAATATTAGTTAGCGATGTCTCCAAAATGTTATTGAAAGCTTCGACTGTACCATTCGCATGTGAGTGGTATGGTGTGCTCTTCTGATGGTGAACATTGAACTCTTGAGTCAAGGCTTCAATAGTTTTTTTAATGAAGTGTATGCCTTGATCACTCATAAGGATCTTCGGGCATCCAAATCTGGTTATGATATCATCAAAGATAAAAATGAGCAGTTGTAGTTTCACTACAGTATTTAACTGCTCTTGCTTCTGCCCATCTGGTCAAATATTCTATAGCAGTGATGATATATCGAGCTCTTGTGCACTTCCCTGGTGGGTTGATAGGTCCCACAAAGTCAATATCCCATTTCTCAAATGCATTTCAAGTTAGCTGAGGTGCCAACGGCATATCATCCCTTCTAGAAGACTTCCCTACTCTTTGACATACATCACAGGCTCTGTAGTATTCCTTAACATCCTTATGTAAATTGGGCCACCAGAGGCTAGCTCTAAGAGCCTTCTGCATTGTTTCTTTCCCTTCATAATTTCCTCCTGCAATGCCTTCATGTGATTCTGCAAGAATCAATGGTCTTTATGAATTCATAACACATCTTCTTAAGATCTCATCTAGTCCCATATTATATAATTGTTCGGCTATAACTTGAAAATATGTAGCACGGACTACCAACTGTTTCTTCTGAATAACTATATACTCGTGAGGTGCCATTCCTATGGACATGAACTGGACTATCTCGATGAAGTGATCATCGACTCTCCTGATGGCCAACAACTTTGCATCTGGTAATTCATCATCGAAACTAGTAGGTTCCTCTCAATTTTCTAACCTGTATAAGTGGTTAGGGCCCTTATTCATTCTCCCTGGCATGACCACAAATTCAAAGTCATACTCCTAGAATAATAATAGCCATCTACATATTCTTCCCCCCAACACTGGATTGTTGACTAAGTATTTCAATGCAGAATGATCAGTAAACATCTTAAAATGTCTTCCCAACAAGTAGTGTCTAAACTTTTGCAGCACATATACCATAGCTAAGCCTTCTCTTTCAATGGTGGTATAATTCATTTCAGATGTAAAAAGCTTCCTTCTTGCAAAGGCTATAGGGTGGTCAATATCTCTTGGACCTGGTTGTGCTAGAAATAATCCTAATGCAATGGATGAAGCATCGACATGCACATGGAATTCCTTACTCCAATCTGGAAAAACCAAGATAGGCGCAATGACCATTTTCTACTTTAATGTGTCGAAGCTCTGCTGGAATTCTTCTATCCATTGAAACTTGCTATCCTTCTTTAATAACTTCTCCATAGGTGATGTTATATGTGCGTAACCCTTAATAAAAAAATTGTAGTATCCAGTATGTCCCAGGGCAGTGCACAACTATATAACTGAAGTAGGGGGAGGTAGATCAACAATGATAGCAATCTTGGAAGGATCTACCAACAACCCTTGCTTACACACAATGTGTCCTAAAAAACTCCAAAAAGTGAGAATAAAATACACTTCTTCAAGTTCAGGGCAATCTGACATTGCCTGCACTTATCCAACATTAGTCTCAAACATTCAATATGATTTTTCAATAGAATAAACATGGTCCAGTCATCAAAGTATGCCTCCAAACAATTATGTAAAAATTCCTTAAATGCTTCGACCACCACCCTGGAAAAGATGGTTGGTGCATTCTTCAAACCAAAATGCATCATAGTGTACTGAAAAGAACCTCATTATGTTGCAAATGTAGTCTTATGTTTGTCCTCCTTAGCAATTCTGATCTGGTGATAGCCTGAAAATCCATCTGTGAATGAATAAACTTCCTGTCCTCCTACATTATCTAGAACTTCATTAGTAAAAGGTGTCGGAAATGGATCATGTAAACATGCATCATTCAATTTCCTTAGATATACACAGATTATGATTTCTCCTGTCTTCTTATCTTGGACCACCATAGGGATGATCCATTCAGATTCTTCAACTGGTTCTATAATTATTGCTTCCAGCATTCTATCTAATTCAGTCTTAACTTTATGTTTGTACTTGGGATTCAGTTTGTACGGCCTTTTCTTTACAAGCCTTGCATCTGCTTTCAAAGGAATCTTCATTTCTCCAATGGGCCCTTTAATGACCTTCATGTCTGTGAACTTGGTTGGAAACAAGTCTTGATACTCATGCAATAGTTTTGTAATATTGCTAATAGTAGCATCATCCCAATAGTCTCCAACATTTTCCAACTTAGGTGCTTGATCTGTTCCAATATTAACCTTCTTAATTTTAATGGGCTTCCCAACAAAAGGTAATTCAATCCCTGGCCCTTCTATATCTCTTTGTCCTTCAGTTTATAAAATGTTCACATTCCTAGGGCCATCATCCTCATCAACATTAATATTATAACAACCTTGTAACCACTGAATAGGCTCAGACCATTCATCTTATTCTTCTTCAAGAGGGGGGTTAGGTGCCTTCTCAAAGACCTTCTGTCTTACAATTTGTAAAGCCTGATCTACTGTGGGGTACTGAATTTAAAATAGGAACATAGTTATAAAGTTCTAGGTCATACCATACCAATCTGTAGTGAATAAGTGTCGTTCTTCTTGAAGATACCAGTTGATAGGCGTAGTATCTAAGGTGTTAATGAACTTATGTACCCATTGTTCTCTAGGAATGCTGCTCCAGGATTCCTCACAACTTCGCGCATAGTCCTTAGGACAACTTTGACATGTGTATCAAACTTCACAACCTTCAACTTGGTCTGAAAAGCGCATTGTCAACAATGTGTGACATTGTACCTATTCTGTGATGTTCTTCTTGTATGTTCCCCACCATCTAGATGGCGTCGATTTCAGGGCTTCATCTAGTGCCAACAACCTCTTTTTTACTGGTACAATTCTTTCAAATTCAAATATAAAAGTCTCTAAATTATTCAATCCATAAAATGTAGGAAGATTACTTACTTCTGTGCCAATCCACCGAACTTCCTTAGTCAATCTAGCACACCTCCGCGTAGAGACTTCATACATTATTTTCTGTCAATTTTCCAATGCTTCTTCTAAATCTGATGAGCATGCAATTTCACTTCACCAACTTAGATTACCATCTGCTGTAGGATTAATATAATCCTATTGTCATGCTTTCAGTTTATAGATTTTCTCTAGCTCATAGGTGTGGTCTTCTTCTCTTATAGGTTCTGTGTATCTAGGACCTTCATTGGGATCTAGAGGTCCAATGACCCTAAGGCCATCACCTTCAAATGCCATTTTTCTCTTTTTCATATCAACAACAGTCAAATTGTCAAAATCCCAATCAATACCCAACAATGCAGGATAGGGACAACTATCATCAACAATATCGATCACTTCAAAGTCTACAAATGTCCTCACTCTGTTGATGTCCACAAGGACATGCTCTAGTCTTCCAAAGGGGATCACCGCCTACTGATTAGCCATCTTGAGCCTAATAGGAGAGAAAATCAATTTAGGTTTTCCCATCAATGCCCAAGTCTGGTTCATCATAACATTTACTTCTGATACTAGGTCAAGGACCACATAGTCTATGTCGTAGTCTCCAATCTGAGCACTAAGGCGCAGTTCCTTGCTTGTCCTCCTTTTTCTAGATACTTGATTCAAAACTCTCCTCAGTAGAGGATATTCTCTTCCAATTTCATATTGTCTTATCAGGTGTTGTAGTTCTTGCACAACTCTTTCATCTTTAATCAAATCAATACAAGTATACAAGAAGTCCAAAAGCTTGCTTACCTCTTTTTCTTATCTAGGAGGGGCATATTGATCAAATGATGGAGGCATTTCACATTCCCTTACTTATGGTTTTTCCCTATATGAAGAAGCATGTTCACCTACAAATTCTCCTCTTGCTTCTTCAAAAGTATGCTTTTCTTTCCGTTGATCAAACAATGATGCCTTCTCTGAAGCTCTTATGATCCCTGATCCATCTGTAGTCTTTCCTGAAGTCACCCTATCTTCTCTCATGACAATGCCTCCTCTAGTAATAACAACGACTCTGGGTTTATCATCGTGAGGTCCAATTGATATTAGTTGGACTTGTTGGTTTCCACCTCGTCTTTCCTTAACTTTATCTAACAATACTGGACAGTCTTCAATGACATGGTTAGATGAATTACAGTAGCTGCACATAGTACAAATGTTCTGAAAATCCCTTGCCAAATGACCTGGATGGGCACAGTTATAGAAAATAATCTGACCTCGACCTCAACCCATGCTTCCTCCTCGTCCTCTTCCTCTGAACCCGCCACGAGGGTTGAAGTTTCCTCTTCCTTGGGAATTATACTGCAGAACATTCCCTTCTGGCTTAAATTCTCCTTGAATTCTATATGCATCCCTTGACCTTTCATGCATGAGGTCGTAAGCCCTACAGTCCTTCTCATCATGCCCCACAGATTTATAGAATGTACAATAAATATTAGTGGGTGTTTGGACATATTTTTGCATATAATAACATTCACCAGGGAAATGTCTAGTTCTACATACCTCGCACCATGGAAAAGTAGCCTACTTCAAAGGGTTAGGGGCTCCAGAGGCCAAGTATTCATTAAATAAAGGACAATGTTCTTTGTCATGGCCCTCTGTTTTACATCTGATACACCAGATGTCTTCTCTTTTCTCTTTTCCTTTGTCTTTCTTCATGTCTTCAACCTGTAAAGATAAACTAGTTAATTGCTTCAAAATCTGACTCCTACCTGGACCGGATTCTCCTACAGGGGTTGCTTCTAGTTTCATGAAAATCTCTAATGCTTCAGCCTGTGAAGCAACCTTCTGTTGCATTAGAGGAACACTAATGTGTGGTAGGAGGGCAGCGAGGAACCATTCCTTATGTTGTTCGTCTGGAATCTGAAAACTTAAATGGCATGTTAAGGTCTTAAACCTCTGATCAAACTCCCAAACAGGTTTAGACATCTTCTTATTGATTTCCTTCAATTTTGTAATGCACTGCGAATCTGAATTAGGCTTCTTGAACTGTGCACTCAATGCAGTATTAATGTCATTCAACAGTTTAGGCTGTGCAGATCCTGTAACAAACTTCATATAATAGCTCAGTGCATGATCTCTCAAGGTGGTACTAAACTAAGCTCTCTTAACAGCTTTGTCGGTGAATTGCTTAATGCTCCATACAGCTTCTCATAAGAACTAGTGTTGGTCAGGATCCTCAGATCCATCTCCTCTAAAAACAGGTAACCTCATTTCATTTGCCATATATTTTCCTTGGTTTATGGACAAATTCTGTAACAAACTGCTTGTGACAGTACTCTGAGTGCTCTGATTACTCTGGTTACTGTGGTTACTCTGGTTACTTAGTGTTGCTAAAACAATAGGAGGAGTAGCAATACTTACTTCGACAGTAGGTGCAGTACCTAAAGTTCTTGGTTCTTCTCGACGAGGTTCTTCAATCTCTACTTCCTTTGACCTTGCAAACTCTAAATATTCCTTGTCTAATAGCTCTTCTTCTTCTCCACTCTAGAACCCTTCGTCTTGTGCTAATGGTCCGTAACCCTGCTCAAACAGGTTCACAAGAGGAATCTTTCATAATGATCTCCCACTATGCGTGTGTCTAGCCTCTTTGTCATTGTCATTGTCTGAATTATTGAACATTAGATTTAAAATCTAACTGATTACTGTATCTTCAATATATTCTTCTCATGCAATAACATCTTAATCTTCAACTTCAAAAGTGTAGAAACTTTCCTCTAGGTCCCTTGAAGAAATACCTCTCTGCTTGAATATATGATTACACTCTGTTGATATAAAATTCAGTAATGTACCCTCCAATAGTGTTGTCAAACCAGAGATCTACTGCTCTTGACACAGCGTTATCAACCCTCTTGACTTTCTTAATTAGCTTCGATGTCCAAACCATATGTGGTCTAGATCTAATTTCAGACTGAGTCTCTGCTAGTTTGGCTAACCACTCGTATAACTCCTTATGAACTCCTGCAAAGAAAATCTTGTGCACATCAATAAAGATGTACCTTCCCAACCAGTATTTTTTACTAATGCTAGGGTTCTTGTTCTTATCTACGGTGAAGTCCCTTTCTTGTTCTTCTATCTAGTTATGAATTTCTGTCTTCGATGGAAACCACCTTGACATTCCCTCAAGAAGATCCTGGTCCCAAAAACAAAACCATTTGTTGGCACATGGGTAGACCTAGGGTTCAACTCTTAATAGCGCACCAACAAACCCTAACTATTGGCCCTTACAACAACACCTGTGAAGCAGATGAAGTCTCACCCGAAGTAGCAATAAGGGGTTGCAGGACACATGTGTCTACAACCAAAGAAAATGCAAGATGATTTCTAAACAACAATGTAAATTATCCCAGAGATTGTTAACAATATTATGTTTAGCTTCGTCGAGTAAGTTATCTCTTATTATCTTCAACAGGAATAATATCAGTGCAATAACATTATAAAAGACAATAAATAACAAAGAATCAACCACATGGAGCGACAAGGTTTTACATGGTTCACCATCTCCCTAGGGCTACGTCCATAGAACTGTGTTTATTGATTAAGTATATGAAAATACATAGTTCTATCTGCACACTCAACTGCAGATCCTTCTCTCTCTTCCTCTTTATTTCATCTCCCTGTGCACCCAGCTACAGAGTAGATCTTCGCACCCAGCTAAAGACCCCAAAATACAAGAATACACTAAAATATAACACTCTTACATCTTGATCTCGTTATCCCTCCCTTCTCTCTCAACTCTTCTAGACCTCTATTTATACATTTCATGACTCTTATAAAACCCTAGACCGAAGTCCAGGTGCCAAAACCCTAGGTCTAAATAATCCTCATTTTAAGGACTTCGTTGACATGTTCTTCCTTCCTCTCCGCGAGGTGCTCCAAATAACCCATTAGTGTCTTCTTCTGCTTGCTGACTTGTCCATGATCTATCTTCTTTGTTGATCTATCTTCCTTGATATTTTCTCTCAACATTTTGTTTTCCTTTACTTCGTTCCTCCTTTTTATGCTTATTTAACCACTTCGACCCTTCCTCGGTTTGTGTGCCTTCTGTGTACTTCATACTTTGTCTTTTTTCTTCCTTAATCTTCATGTTCTTCCTTAATACATGATCAAAGGCCAAAAATGAGTTTTCTCTTGAGTACTTGGATGACTTAAAGGACGATATCATCCGAGATAGAAGGATGAGGACTTCACGTCGGGAAAATGTTGAATATCTACGAGTGGGACTTAAGGGCACACATCCAAGAAAATCATGATGGATCAAGAAGGAGAAAGTGAGGGAGAAATTCCCTCACCTATATATTGACTAATAAGGCTTTTGGAGGCCCAAAAGCTTCTTAGTGGGGAGGAATGATCTAGGAGGATCTAAAAGGACAAAAATTCAAAGTCCTCAAATCTCAGAAAAAAATGGCACCAAGTCAAAGAGCTCGTCATGACCTTTCAAACAGCATGAACACCACCTCAAATGGAGTCTGAATGAAGAAGATATGGTTGATCAAATTTTTGATCAACCCAATCAAAGTCAACCTACTGACATCAACATTCGTACAGATGAATTCATCACTTGACTGTAAAGGGTGATGCCAACATCACATCATGTTGATGTCAACATGACAAGCTACCATGTGTCACACTGATATGGATTTTTTCGTGGCCACTTGGGACAATTGATGCATGACATGTGGCACTCCGAGGTGGCACCACGTGGAACCACCCAATGATCACCACATGGCCCTTATATAGAATGAAATGTGGCATGATGACTATGTTAAGGAAGTCGGTAGTTGGGTGCCACGTGGCCCAATCACTAGGTGCCACATGGCACCCCTAAAAATCCCAATGAGGACCCGAGAACAACCAAATCAAAATTAAAAAAAGAATCGACCCAGATCGGCTAGTGATCTGATCCCAAAAATTCTGGTGGAAACATTTAAACGATTATTGATGATAATATTCTAAAGATTTTGATGGTTGATAGTCACACCATAAAACAAGGCAGCAAGACATTAAACCATGCCCGACAGCCGAAGATCCGTGCACGTGTCTTATCATAAGGTTGGCACAAAGTTTCAATCAGACTCAGGGATGTTACATTATGGTATCAGAGCTTCATGTTCAAACATCGGGCTTGCATGGGACAAGACAGATGCGAATTGGTCAAATTCGTTGTTACAAATTTGTCTATGCAAATTTGGGGGAAAAGCAAAGAAAAATTAGAGTGAAATTCCCCAAATTCATTAGTAAATTCAAGCTTAAAAGAGTCATATATGTTTAAGAAGTTAAATGGAGCCAATCTGCAAAGTTTCAGAGTCGAATTTGACTCGAAATGGTCAAATTTTGAGTTTTAATGGCCATTGTAGAGTTGCAAGTAGTTTGGTGAATCGACGACCAAGATTGTGTTTGATCTTGAGATTGAAGGCCAAGATTCACTTTGATAAATTTAAAATCTCGTAATGTTTTGGTTGTTTTGAAGGTTGAGAAAATTAATGACTAAGATTCATTTCAAGGGTTTTTGAAATGGATCAGATTGACGGTCAAGGTTCACTGATAGAGATAGGATAATTTTGGGGAATCAATGGTTCAAATCATTTCGGTTGGGAGATCAACAGTTCATATCAATCAAGAGAAATATCGAAAATTTTCTAAGTGTTGAAGTTCACCAAGAGAAATCATTGACGACTGATGGTCGGGTCATGCGAAATGGTGAAGAGTTTGGTTTGACTAAAAGACATTTCTGACTTTCGATGGTCGATGGGTCGACAGTCAAGCATCGGCTGAATCCAGCGAAGTATTTTCAATCACCAATGGAAATCAATGATGTTCGTGCGTTGGCCAATTCGGCAAATTGTTTTGAATCAAGCAAGAAAATATGTTGATGGTTGATCAACCGATGGTCAAGCATCAGCTGATTCAGTGAGGTGTTTGGGTCATCCAATACAAATGATCGATGACCAATGAAGGAAAGAGGTTGATGAACCATCATGCCACGTCAACATCCATGTGTCATGCCATGTCAACATCCACGTGTCATGCCACATCAGCTAAATTGACACCTCAGGATGATGTATCATGCCACATTAGCAATTGCGACGTCAACCAACAAAGATGAATGACTGTCGATGGGATGATGGTTGGGTGTCAGCTAAATTAGTGAGGAGTTCCATTCACCAATGGAAATCATTAATGGTCGAAGGTTGGGTCGGTTGGTTTGGAGGGTGTGCAAATCGAACGTCAGGAAGTTGGGTCAATGGCCGACAGTCGAGTCAACAGTTTGGGGAAAGTGTCGTGCACTCCAAAGGAGAATGCTAGTCATCGATGGTCGATGGAGCGCAGATAGATGAATCATATTGTGTGTGATTTGAGATCAATGAATCAAATTTAAAGGGTTGTTACAGTAGTAAAAAAATCAATTTACGTGAAATTTTGTGGTTTTTGAAGGTCATTAACTTGCGGGGAACTTTTGAGGCCCTAAACAATGTTTTTAGCCAATCAAAACCCACTAGAATAGAGTGAAAAAAGGTGCACTCTATATTTGTAGATCAAATAAAATAAGCCGGGGGGGAGAGCTCTTCGATGAGTTAAATTGTTTGTAAAATAGAGGTGCACTTTATATTTGTAGATCAAATAAAATAAGTCGGGGGGGAGAGCTCTCCGATGAGTTAAATTGTTTGTAAAATAGAGCTCGTATAAGAAAGTTGCAGCCAAAACAGTAAGGATAAAATTTTGGCACAAATTTACATCGAGAGGGAATAAATCCATGTTCAGAAATTCGTTTGGGGCACCAAAGTAGTCAATGGAAAGTGTATGACCCATAGAATCCATCAATGGAACCATATTTCAGATATGGGTTCCTAAAACTTTGTTGGTAGTGAAAGAAGACACATGTAGCATACATGGACAAATTGAGTAAAACAACCTAAACTTCTCCAGAACATAACTTTCAGCTCAGAGCTCGGATTTGAGAAAACAAATAGTCGTTGGAAAGGTCTTGAGGCGTAGAATAAATATGGAACCAGGAAATTTGAATTGGGCAATCAAATTTTTCATAAATTAATAAATATATTTATGTAGCAGTAAAAGAGTGGAAATTGCAACATATAAATGTTGTAACGTTTCGCTCAGAACTCATATTGTGGCATGAGTAGATCCATTGGAAATATGTTTCAAAGAGGAATGTATCTAAGGAATAAGAATTTGAATTCATCAATTTTTACTTCATAAATTAACGAATAAATAACCTATATTCTAAAGGATGAAATGTTTTATGTTATGCATGTTTTAACAATAATTATTACATTCATATTTTTTTTATAATTAGAGGTAGATGAAAGAAACTTTAGTTATTATATGAGAACTAGAGTTATGGAATATGTTCAAGGATATTATTGCCATGAGTAAGATATCATAGGTCTGCATGTCAGCATGGGTAATGTTGAGATAGAGTCCAATGGAAGAAGAGATAGGCAGGACCTTGTAAGTATGAGAAGCCTACATAGGGAAGTTTAGAGATATAGAGTTGATAATGAAAGGATTATGAAGGTTCAATAGGATATACTTCAGAGCTTAAATATGTTGCATAAGAAAGTCAACAAGGAATTTGGCACCAAGCAAGAAAATAGTGATAGACAATTGGAAACATCTAGATCCCATAGAAAAAGGGATGATCATGGAAATGATAGGAAATCAAGAAGCATGAGAAAGTGCCATCATTCTCCAAAGAAGTCGACTAGAAGAACTCATGCAAGTTCAGGGCCAGGGAGCAGCCCAAGTGTGTCTTCTATTTGGAGGCAAAGGAGAAGACCTGAGACAGACATCTTTCAAGGTGAACTCAGGAAAATACATCCACCTACTTTCAATGGAAAGCAATGGAATGGAGAAGAGGCTGAGGCTTGGTTGTTGGGAATGAAGAAATTTTTTCAGTTGCATGATAACCACTCTCGGGTAGAAGCTAGAATTTCCACCTAACATTTGAAAGGAAAGGTAGCCATGTGGTGGGATCAACTTAAGCAAGCCAAGAACTTTGATGAGAAGAGGATATCATGGAGGTCGTTCAAAGGATATTTCCAGGAGAATTATTTATCTGATCATTACTATGAAAGGAAGATGAAATAATTCTTTGAGCTCAAGTTGGGAATCATGACAATGAAGCAATATGAGAAGAGGTTCTTTGAATTGTTGAAGTATTTTGACTTCATAAAAGATGATAAGGTAAAAATAAAAAGGTTTCTAAGTGGGTTACCTTTCTTCTAAAGTGACAAGATTCAATATTATAACCCCAATATCTTGGAATAAACCATAAGGAGAGAAATGCATCTTTATGAGCAAAGTAGAGGAAGGTCAGTTTTCCAAAAGGCTTGGAATGACAAGATGAAGGGGAAAAATGATCA
>SNQJ01S0012686.1:28780-43789 GCA_010110895.2 Picea sitchensis
ATCAAGCAGTCGCTTTGGATATGCTAATCCATTCAAGGTACAAGTTAATTTTGATATTCTTGTATTTGAAAGTCAAATCGATGTGAATGCTTTGGAAAAATGGTTAAATTTGCTAGAATGTTATTTCTCTGTTCACAATTTTTTCGACAGAGAAAATATCACCTTTTCACTCCACAAGGCTCTCCCCCATGTCAAACAATGGTGGGAAACTTACTAGGAGCAAAGTTTCACTGAGGAGACTGGAATATTTGGGGTCGAGCCCACTTGGGATTTTTTTATGGATGCGGTCAAGGAGCAATATTACACTGTGGGAAACTATGATGACCAGTACATGAGATGGATCATGTTGCATCAAAAGTGGGACAAAACAATGCCAGAGTTCACAAATACCTTCCATACCTTGCACACCAAGTTGGGTATCAAAGACTCTAAGTGGCATATGGTTCTAAAATACCGTGGGGCTCTACACATGTACATCCAAACCAAAATCGATTTTCTGGACATCTCATCACTAAGAGACGCTTATAGATATGTTTTCAAAATCGAGCATAAATTTAAGAAGCAAAACAAGCGGGAATTTGTGTCTGCAAATCCGCAACAACCAAAGTATGTTAAAGGTGGCCCTAACTCATAGAATAGTCAATACAACCAGTTCAAGCCACAAGAAAATAAGGGTAATGAGAAGATGAAGAAGGACACTGGGAAGTGGTGCAATTTACACAAAATACCTTGGCACAACACCGATGAATGTCTCTCGAAACAACCATTGGTGGTCGAGCTCAAAGAAACATATCTAAGCCCCAACTCAGACTCTGATTCGAACACTAATAAAAGGAGATAGATAATTGATGTATAACCCACTGCTACTATTGCGAACATAATAATCCAACCAGAAGAACCAGAGGATCCTAAGGAGGGGGAGAGCCTATTCCATTCACAGATGTGGGTGAAGGGGACCCCGTTCCATTTCATTGTTGATAGAAGAAGCTAGAAGAACCACATCTCAACAGAGGTCGTCAAGCAGTTGGATCTTCTGATAACCCCACACTTGCAACCATACAACATTGGATGGATTCTTCAGGGATGAGATCTTTGCTTCCGCCAGTAGTGTCACCTTTCATACGACATCAATCCCTTCAAGGATGAGGTATTGTGTGATTTTTTCCCACTGAAAGTCTGTGATGTTCTGTTAGTCCAACCATATATGTGGAGGGGTCATATTGTTTATCAGTCTCGACCCAGTAGTGTCATTGTTACTCTGGGGGGTCATCACTACAGGATACCATAGGTAGTTCCGACTATTGTACCGATAAAAAAATGCCACAAAGTAATCTCTCATACTACAAAGTTTATCCTCTTCACCACCTGGTTAGAAAAGAAGGACACTGCAATCACTACAATATTGGTCCAATAACCTCCTATCCAGTAGAAGCAAATCAACAAGATTGTAGAAGATCACCAAGATATAGGAGTGCCTCCACACTACCCAGGAAAATCAAGTTATGATAAATTCCTTCATGTTATTCATGTTGCATCTTCACCGATATATTCCTCCTACACTTAGGAAGATCATGCAGCCAGATTGGTTAAACAGATCCAACCCCTCCAGCAAAAGGTTCATAACATCCTTCAACAAGCTAAGCAGAGCAGCTTCTTCAGCAAGGAAAGCAACTCACCAAGGTTCAGATTCATCAAAAGCTTCCCCGGGGACTTGATGCAATGGATACCATTACATCCTAAGGGGGGAGGATATATCCAGGTGAAAATTGATGGCCACCCACCTATTCCACTGACTCAAAACATGGGTTTCCACCTTGGCAGTGTTTCTACAGTTTTTTAGGTCCTGAACTTCCGAGGTTGTTTTGAGGCCCTAAACGACATTTTTTGGGCATGACAACAGCCAAACACTTCTCAAACAAATGGATTGTGCCAAACATAATATGTACTCCTCGACTAGACCTTTCCAATGAGGTATAGAACGCCTAAAATGGATATTGTATGCAAAATTTACGCCCTTGGGAAGTTGACGTACCAACTACCCCCATCAAGGCCCGCAAACCTTTTGGCGTTTCATCTTCTAAGGTTAGGATTTTGGAATTTCTTTATGTTAAAAAAACCTCTAGAGCCTCATTTTAAACATCATCATCTTCTTGCGAATGAGAATAACCATCACATCTCCTCTCATATATAAGCTTCCACCATTCTAGCGAGTCATTCACTCTGTAATTTTACAGTTTCTGTACATTCTCTCATTAATAAAAAAATTGTGCATTAATATATCTTCTTGTTTATTGTAATATTTATGTGTATCTTGTAATATCTCTGTATATTTCATTGTTATATCTCCACCTTCATTTCTTTCTCAAAATAAATCTGGATCACCAATCATCATAGATCAAGGGGAGAGTGTTCCAGTACATTCAGTGGATGAGTGTTGTCACAGGGGTAGACCTAGGGTTCAACTCTTAATAACACACCAACAAACACTAACTATTGGCCCTTACGGAAACACCTGCGAAGAAGATGAATTCTCACCCGAAGTAGCAATAGGGGGGTTGGAAGACACATGTGTCTATAACTAGAGAAAATGCAATATGATTTCTAAAAAACAACATAAATTAGACCAAAGATTGTTAACAATATTATGTTTAGCTTCACAGAGTAAGTTATCTCTTCTTATCTTCAACAGGAATAATATCGGTGCAATAACAATATAAAAGACAGTAAATAACAAAGCATCAACCACATGGAGTGACAAGGTTTTACGTGGTTCACCCTCTCCCTAGGGCTACATCCATGGAACTGTGTTTATTGATTAAGTAGATGAAAATACACAGTTCTATCTGCGCACTCAGTTGGATATCCTTCTCTCTCTTCCTCTTTATTTCCTCTCCCCGCACACCCAACTGCAGAGTAGATCTTCACACCCAGCTGAAGACCCTAAAATACAAGATTACACTAAAATATAACACTCTTACATCTTGATCTCGTTATCCCTCCCTTCTCTCTCAACTATTCTAGACCTCTATTTATACATTTCATGACTCTTAGAAAACCCTAGACTGAAGCCCTGGTGCCAAATCCCTAGGTCCAAAACCCTAGGTGCCAAAACCCTAGGTCCAAATAATCCTCATTTTAAGGACTTCGCCGACTTGTTCTTCCTTCTTCTCCACGAGGTGCTCCAAAGAACCCATTAGTGTCTTCTTCCACTTGTTGACTTTTCCATGATCTATATTCTTTGTTGATCTTTCTTCCTTGATCTTTTCTCTCAACAACTTGCTTTCCTTTACTTTGTTCCTCCTTTTTATGCTTCTTTAACCACTTCAACCATTCCTCGATTTGTGTGCCTTCCATGCACTTCATACTTTGTCTTTATTCTTCCTTAATCTTCTCTTTCTTCCTTAATACATGATCAAGGGCCAACAGGCCCCCAACACTCACATGTGACTCATCCCGAGTCACTACAGGGTTGAGCTTTTGTATTACTTCGACTGCAGACTACACATTGTAGCCTGTGGTTTCTGCTCTGTCGCTCCCTATCGTGTGCAGAATGTCTTTTATGTGTCTAGTACCCACTTTCAACTGCACTTGGTACTTAAACCCTTCTTCCTTTTCTTTTATTGAGAGTTGCGAGGCAGTGGGTTATCACAATACAATTTCAATTGGTTCCCATTTACTAAACCATCCTTCCATTCTCCATTAAGAGTATTCAACTACGCAACTCCACCTTCTGTAACATAGGAAACCTTGAATGGCCCAAGCCAATGTGTCCTAAACTTTCCTGGATGCTTCATGAACTTGTTTTCATATAAAAGTACCAAATCTCCTTGTTTAAATTCTTTCTTCTTGATATGTCTGTCATGGTAAGCCTTTTCTTGTTCTTTTTGTACCTGTTGATGAAATCCTGCAATGAACCTATATTCCTCTAGTTCCATCAAATGCGCAAGCCTGTCTTGAACAATGATGGTGTCATCCATACCTGTAAATGCTACAATTCTTAAACTAGGAACAAAATATTCCATAGGTACCACTGCTTCCAGGCCATAGACTAACTTGAAGGGAGTCTGCATTGTTAAATTTTTGCAAGTAGTTCGATAAGCCCATAACACTGCTGGAATTCTCAAATCCCAATCATCTTTGTTAACACTGCAAATATTAGTTAGCAATGTCTCCAAAATGTTATTGAAAACTTCGATTGTACCATTCGCATGTGAGTGGTATGGTGTGCTATTCTGATGGTGAACTTTGAACTCTTGAGTCAAGGCTTCAATAGTTTTTTTAATGAAGTGTATGCCTTGATCACTCATAAGGATCTTCGAGCATCCAAATCTGGTTATGATATCATCAAAGATAAAAATGAGCAGTTTTAGTTGCACTACAGTATTTAACTGCTCTTGCTTCTGCCCATCTGGTCAAATATTCTATAGCAGTGATGATATATCGAGCTCTTGTGCACTTCCCTGGTGGGTTGATAGGTCCCACAAAGTCAATATCCCATTTCTCAAATGCATGTCAATTTAGCTGAGGTGCCAACAGCATATCATCCCTTCTAGAAGACTTCCCTACTCTTTGACATACATCACAGGCTATGTAGTATTCCTTAACATCCTTATGTAAATTGGGCCACCAGAGGCCAGCTCTGAGAGCCTTTTGCATTGTTGCTTTCCCTTCATAATTTCCTCCTGCAATGCCTTCATGTGCTTCTGCAAGAATCAATGGTCTTTATGAATTCATAACACATCTTCTTAAGATCTCATCTGGTCCCATATTATATAATTTTTCGGCTATAACTTGAAAATCTGGAGCGCAGACTACCAACTGTTTCTTCTGAATAACTGTATACTCATGAGGTGCCATTCCTATGGAAATGAATTGGACTATCTCGATGAAGTGATCATCGACTCTCCTTATGGCCAACAACTTTGCATTTGGTAATTCATCATCGAAACTAGTAGGTTCCTCTCCATGTTCTAACCTGGATAAGTGGTCAGGGCCCTTATTCATTCTCCCTGACATGACCACAACTTCAAAGTCATACTCCTAGAATAATAATAGCCATCTGCATATTCTTCCCCCCAACACTGGATTGTTGACTAAGTATTTCAATGCAGAATGATCAGTAAACATCTTAAAATGTCCTCCCAACAAGTAGTGTCTAAACTTTTGTAGCACATATACCATAGCTAAGCCTTCTCTTTCAATGGTGGTATAATTCATTTCAGATGTAGAAAGCTTCCTTCTTGCAAAGGCTATAGGGTGGTCAATATCTCTTGGACCTGGTTGTGCTAGAAATAATCCTAATGCAATGGATGAAGCATCAACATGCACATGGAATCCCTTACTCCAATCTGGAAAAACCAAGATAGGCGCAATGACCATTTTCTACTTTAATGTGTCGAAGCTCTGCTAGAATTCTTCTATCCATTGACACTTGTTATCCTTCTTTAATAACTTCTCCATAGGTGATGTTATATGTGCGTAACCCTTAATAAAAATTTTGTAGTATCCAGTATGTCCCAGGGTAGTGCGCAACTATATAACTGAAGTAGGGGGAGGTAGATCAACAATGATAGAAATCTTGGAAGGATCTACCAACAACCCTTGCTTACACACAATGTGTCCTAAAAAACTCCAAAAAGTGAGAAGAAAATACACTTCTTCAAGTTCAGGGAAATCTGACATTGCCTGCACTTATCCAACATTAGTCTCAAACATTCAATATGATTTTTCAATAGACTAAAAATGGTCCAGTCATCAAAGTATGCCTCCAAAAAATTATGTAAAAATTCCTTAAATGCTTCGACCACCACCCTAGAAAAGATGGTTAGTGCATTCTTCAAACCAAAATGCATCATAGTGTACTGAAAAGAACCTCATTATGTTGCAAATGTAGTCTTATGTTTTTCCTCCTTAGCAATTCTGATCTGGTGATAGCCTGAAAATCCATCTGTGAATGAATAAACTTTCTGTCCTCCTACATTATCTAGAACTTCATTAGTAAAAGGTGTAGGAAATGGATCATGTAAACATGCATCATTCAATTTCCTTAGATATACACAGATTATGATTTCTCCTGTCTTCTTATCTTGGACCACCATAGGGATGATCCATTCAGATTCTTCAACTGGTTCTATAATTACTGCTTCCAACATTCTATCTAATTCAGTCTTAACTTTATGTTTGTACTTGGGATTCAGTTTGTAGGGCCTTTTCTTTACAAGCCTTGCATCTTCTTTCAAAGGAATCTTCATTTCTCCAATGGGCCCTTTAATGACCTTCATGTATGTGAACTTGGTTGGAATAAATTCTCGATACTCATGCAATAGTTTTGTAATATTTCTAATAGTAGCATCATCCCAATAGTCTCCAACATTTTCCAACTTAGGTGCTTGATCTGTTCCAATATTAACCTTCTTAATTTTAATGGGCTTCCCAACAAAAGGTAATTCAATCCTTGGCCCTTCTATATCTCTTTGTCCTTCAGTTTCTAAAATGTTCACATTCCTAGGGCCATCATTCTCATCAACATTAATATTATAACAACCTTGTAACCACTGAATAGGCTCAGACCATTCATCTTATTCTTGTTCAAGAGGGGGGTTAGGTGCCTCCTCAAAGACCTTCTGTCTTACAATTTGTAAAGCCTGATGTATTGTGGGGTACTGACTTTCAAATAGGAACATAGTTATAAATTTCTAGGTCATACCATACCAATCTGTAGTGACTAAGTGTCGTTCTTCTTGAAGATACCAGTTGATAGGCGTAGTATCTAAGGTGTTAATGAACTTATGTACCCATTGTTCTCTAGGAATGTTTCTCCAGGATTCCTCACAACTTCACACATAGTCCTTAGGACAACTTTGACATGTGTATCGAACTTCACAACCTTCAACTTGGTCTGAAAAGCGCACTATCAGCAATGTGTGACATTGTACCTATTTTGTGATGTTCTTCTTGTGTGTTCCCCACCATCTAGATGGCATCGATTTCAAGGCTTCATCTAGTGCCAACAACCTCTGTTTTACTAGTACAATTCCTTCAAATTCAAATATAAAAGTCTCTAAATTATTCAATTCATAAAATGTAGGAAGATTACTTACTTCTGTGCCAATCCACCGAACTTCCTTAGTCAATCTGGCACACCTCTGCATAGAGACTTCATACATTATTTTCTGTCAATTTTCCAATGCTTCTTCTGAATCTGATGAGCATGCACTTTCACTTTGCCAACTTAGATTACCATCTACTGTAGGATTAATATAATCCTATTGTCATGCTGTCAGTTTATAGATTTTCTCTAGCTCATAGGTGTGGTATTCTTCTCTTATAGGTTCTGTGTATCTGGGACCTTCATCGGGATCTATAGGTCCAATGACCCTAAGGCCATCACCTTCAAATGCCATTTTTCTCTTTTTCATATCAACAATAGTCAAATTGTCAAAATCCCAATCAATACCCAATAATGCAGGATAGGTACAACTATCATCAACAATATCGATCACTTCGAAGTCTACAAATGTCCTTACTCTATTGATGTCCACAAGGACATGCTCTAGTCTTCCAAACGGGATCACCGCCTACTGATTAGCCATCTTGAGCCTAATATGAGAGAAAATCAATTTAGGTTTTCCCATCAATGCCCAAGTCTACTTCGTCATAACATTTACTTCTGATACCAGGTCAAGGACCACATAGTCTATGTCGTAGTCTCCAATCTGAGCACTAAGGCACAGTTCCTTGCTTGTCCTCCTTTTTCTAGATACTTGATTCAAAACTCTCCTCAGTAGAGGATCTTCTCTTCCAATTTCATATTGTCTTATCAGGTGTTTTATTTCTTGCACAACTCTTTCATCTTTAATCAAATCAATACAAGTATACAAGAAGTCCAAAAGCTTGCTTACTTCTTTTTCTTGTCTAGGAGGGGCATACTGATCAAATGATGGAGGCATTTCACATTCCCTTACTTATGGTTTTTCCCTATATGAAGAAGCATGTTCACCTACAAATTCTCTTCTTGCTTCTTCAAAAGTATGCTTTTCTTTCCGTTGATCAAACAATGACACCTTCTCTGAAGCTCTTATGATCCCTGATCCATCTGTAGTCTTTCCTGGAGTCACCCTATCTTATCTCGTGACAATGCCTCCTCTAGTAATAACAATGACTCTGGGTTTCTCTTTGTGAGGTCCAACTGATATTAGTTGGACTTGTTGGTTTCCACCTCGTCTTTCCTGAACTTTACCTAACAATACTGGACAGTCTTCAATGACATGGTTAGATGAATTACAGTAGCTGCACGTAGTACAAATGTTCTGAAAATCCCTTTCCAAATGACCTGGATGGGCGCAGTTATAGAAAATAATCTGATCTCTACCTCAACCCATGCTTCCTCCTCGTCCTCTTCCTCTGAACCTGCCACGAGGGTTGAATTTTCCTCTTCCTTGGGAATTGAACTACAGAACATTCCCTTCTGGCTTAAATTCTCCTTGAATTCTATATGCATCCCTTGACCTTTCATGCATGAGGTCGTAAGCCCTACAGTCCTTCTCATCATGCCCCACAGATTTATAGAATGTACAATAAATATTAGTGGGTGTTTGGACATATTTTTGCATATAGTAACATTCACCAGGGCAATGTCTAGTTCTACATACCTCGCACCATGGAAAAGTAGCCTACTTCAAAGGGTTAGGGGCTCCAGAGGCCAAGTATTCATTAAATAAAAGACAATGTTCTTTGTCATGGCCCTCTGTTTTACATCTGATACACCAGATGTCTTCTCTTTTCTCTTTTCCTTTGTCTTTCTTCATGTCTTCAACCTGTAAAGATAAACTAGTTAATTGCTTCAAAATCTGACTCATACCTGGANGCCCTCTGTTTTACATCTGATACACCAGATGTCTTCTCTTTTCTCTTTTCCTTTGTCTTTCTTCATGTCTTCAACCTGTAAAGATAAACTAGTTAATTGCTTCAAAATCTGACTCATACCTGGACCAGATTCTCCTACAGGGGTTGCTTCTAGTTTCATGAAAATCTCTAATGCTTCAGCCTACGAAGAAACCTTCTGTTGCATTAGAGGAACACTAATGTGTGGTAGGAGGGCAGCGAGGAACCATTCCTTATGTCGTTCGTCTGGAATCTGAAAACTTAAATGGCATGTTAAGGTCTTAAACCTCTGATCAAACTCCCAAACAGGTTTAGTCATCTTCTTATTGATTTCCTTCAAGTTTGTAATGCACTGCGACTCTGAATTAGGCTTCTTGAACTGTGCACTCAATGCAGTATTAATGTCATTCAACAGTTTAGGATGTACAGATCCTGTAACAAACTTCATATACCATCTCAGTGCATGATCTCTCAAGGTGGTACTAAACTGAGCTCTCTTAACAACTTTGTCGGTGAATTGCTTAATGCTCCATACAACTTCTCATAAGAACTAGTGTTGGTCAGGATCCTCAAATCCATCTCCTCTAAAAACAGGTAACCTCATTTCATTTGCCATATATTTTCCTTGGTTTATGGACGGATTCTGTAACAAACTGCTTGTGACAGTACTCTGAGTGCTCTGATTACTATGGTTACTCTGGTTACTCTGGTTACTTAGTGTTGCTAAAACAATAGGAGGAGTAGCAATACTTACTTCGACAGTAGGTGCAGTACCTGAAGTTCTTGGTTCTTCTCGATGAGGTTCTTCAGTCTCTACTTCCTTTGACCTTGCAAACTCTCAATATTCCTTGTCTAATAGTTCTGATTCTTCTCCACTCTAGAACCCTTCATCTTTTGCTAATGGTCCGTAACCCTGCTCAAACATGCTCGCAAGAGGAATCTTTCATAATGATCTCCCACTATGCATGTGTCCAGCCCCTTTGTCATTGTCATTGTCTGAATTATTGAAAATTAGATTTAAAATCTAACTGATTACTGTATATTCAATATATTCTTCTCATGCAATAGCATCTTAATCTTCAACTTCAAAAGTGTAGAAACTTTCCTCTAGGCCCCTTGAAGAAGTACCTCTCTGCTTGAATATATGATTACACTCTGTTGATATAAAATTCAGTAATGTACCCTCCAATAGTGTTGTCAAACCAGAGATCTACTGCTCTTGACACAGCGTTATCAACCCTCTTGACTTTCTTAATCAGCTTCGATGTCCAAACCATAGGTGGTCTAGATCTAATTTCAGACCGAGTCTCCGCTAGTCTGGCTAACCACTCATATAACTCCTTATGAACTCCTGCAAAGAAAATCTTGTGCACATCAGTAAATATGTACCTTCCCAACCAGTCTTTTGTACTAATGCTAGGGTTCTTGTTCTGAGCTACGGTGAAGTCCCTTTCTTGTTCTTCTATCCAGTTCTGAATTTTTGTCTTCGATGGAAACCACCTTGACATTCCCTCAAGAAGATCCCGATCCCAAAAACAAAACCATTTGTTGGCACATGGGTAGACCTAAGGTTCAACTCTTAATAGCGCACCAACAAACCCTAACTATTGGCCCTTACAACAACACCTGTGAAGTAGATTAAGTCTCACCCAAAGTAGCAATAAGGGGTTGCAGGACACATGTGTCTATAACCAAAGAAGATGCAAGATGATTTCTAAACAACAATGTAAATTAGCCCAGAGATTGTTAACAATATTATGTTTAGCTTTGTTGAGTAAGTTATCTCTTATTATCTTCAACAGGAATAATATCAGTGCAATAACATTATAAAAGACAATAAATAACAAAGAATCAACCACATGGAGCGACAAGGTTTTACGTGGTTCACCATCTCCCTAGGGCTACGCCCACAGAACTGTGTTTATTGATTAAGTAGATGAAATACATAGTTCTATCTGCGCACTCAACTACAGATCCTTCTCTCTCTTCCTCTTTATTTCATCTCCTTGTGCACCCAGCTACAGAGTAGATCTTCGCACCCAGCTAAAGACCCCAAAATACAAGAATACACTAAAATATAACACTCTTACATCTTGATCTCGTTATCCATCCCTTGTCTCTCAACTCTTCTAGACCTCTATTTATACATTTCATGACTCTTAGAAAACCCTAGATCGAAGCCCAGGTGCCAAAACCCTAGGTCTAAATAATCCTCATTTTAATGACTCCGTTGACATGTTCTTCCTTCCTCTCCGTGAGGTGCTCCAAATAACCCATTAGTGTCTTCTTCCGCTTGCTGAATTCTCCATGATCTATCTTCTTTGGTGATCTATATTCCTTGATATTTTCTCTCAACATTTTGTTTTCCTTTACTTCGTTCCTCCTTTTTATGCTTATTTAACCACTTCGACACTTCCTCGATTTGTGTGCCTTCTGCGCACTTCATACTTTGTCTTTTTTTCTTCCTTAATCTTCATGTTTTTCCTTAATACATGATCAAGGGCCAACAATGATTTTTCTCTTGAGTAATTGGATGATTTAAAGGACGATATAATCCAGGACAGAAGGATGAGGACTTCACGTCGGGAAAATGTTGAATATCTTCGAGTGGGACTTAAGGGCACACATCCAAGAAAATCATGATGGATCAAGAAGGAGAAAGTGAAGGAGAAATTCCCTCACCTATCTGTTGACTAATAAGGCTTTTGGAGGCCCAAAAGCTTCTTAGTGGGGAGGAATGATCTAGGAGGATCTAAAAGGACAAAAATTCAAAGTCCTCAAATCTCAGAAAAAAATGGCACCGAGTCGAAGAGCTCGTCATGACCTTTCCAACAGCGTGAACACCACCTCAAATGGAGTCTGAATGAAGAAGATATGGCTGATCAAATTTTTGATCAACCCAGTCAAATTCAACCTACTGACATCAACATCTGTACAGATGAATTCATCACTTGACTGTAAAGGGTGATGTCAGCATCACATCATGTTGATGTCAACATGACAAGCTGCCATGTGTCACACTGATATGGATTTTTCCGTGGCCACTTGGGACAATTGATGCATGACATGTGGCACTCCGAGGTGGCACCACGTGGAACCACCCAATGATCACCACATGGCCCTTATATAGAATGAAATGTGGCATGATGACTAGGTTAAGGCAGTCGGTAGCTGGGTGCCACATGGCCCAATCACTAGGCACCACATGGCACCCCTAAAAATCCCAATGAGGACCCGAGAACAACCAAATCAAAATTAAAAAAAGAATCGGCCCAGATCGGCTAGTGATCTGATCCCAAAAACTCCGGTGGAAACATTTAAACGATTACTGATGATAATATTTTAAATATTTTGATGGTCGATGGTCACACCATAAAACTAGGCAGCAAGACATTAAACCATGCCCGACAGCCGAAGATCCGTGCACGTGTCTTATCATAAGGTTGGCAGAAAGTTTCAATCAGACTCAGGGATGTTACATTATGGTATCAGAGCTTCATGTTCAAACATCGGGCTTACATGGGACAAGACAGATGCGAATTGGTCAAATTCGTTGTTACAAATTTGTCTATGCAAATTTGGGAGAAAAGAAAAGAAAAATTAGAGTGAAATTCCCCAAATTCATTAGTAAATTCAAGCTTAAAAGAGTCATATATGTTTAAGAAGTTCAATGGAACCAATCTGCAAAGTTTCAGAGTCGAATTCGACTCGAAATGGTCAAATTTTGAGTTTTAATGGCCATTGTAGAGTTGCAAGTAGTTTGGTGAATCGACGACCAAGATTGTTTTTGATCTCGAGATTGACGGCCAAGATTCACTTTGATAAATTTAAAATCTCGTAATGTTTTGGTTGTTTTGAAGGTTGAGAAAATTAATGACTAAGATTCATTTCAGGGGTTTTTGAAATGGATCAGATTGACGGTCAAGGTTCACTGATAGAGATAGGATAATTTTGGGGAATCAATGGTTCAAATCATTTCGGTTGGGAGATCGATAGTTCAGATCAATCAAGAGAAATATCAAAAATTTTCTAAGTGTTGAAGTTCACCAAGAGAAATCATCGACGACTGATGGTTGGGTCGTGCGAAATGGTGAAGAGTTTGGTTCAACTAAAAGACATTTCTGACTTTCGATGGTTGATGGGTCGACAGTCAAGCATCGGCCGAATCCAGCGAAGTATTTTCAATCACCAATGGAAATCAATGATGTTCGTGCGTTGGCCAATTTGGAAAATTGTTTTGAATCAAGCAAGAAAATATGTTGATGGTTGATCAACCGATGGTCAAGCATCAGCCGATTCAGTGAGGTGTTTGGGTCATCCAATACAAATGATCAATGACCAATGAAGGAAAGAGGTTGATGAATCATCATGCCATGTCAACATCCATGTGTCATGCCATGTCAACATCCACGTGTCATGCCACATCAGCTAAATTGACACCTCAGGATGATGTGTCATGCCACATTAGCAATTGTGACGTCAACCAACAAATATGACTGATTGTCGATGGGACGATGGTTGGGTGTCAGCTAAATTAGTGAGGAGTTCCATTCACCAATGGAAATCATTGATGGTCAAAGGTTGGGTTGGTTGGTTTGGAGGGCGTGCAAATCGAACGTCAGGAAGTTGGGTCAATGGCCGACAGTCGAGTCAATAGTTTGGGGAAAGTGTCATGCACTCCAAAGGAGAACGCTAGTCATCGATGGTCGATGGAGCGCAGATAGATGAATCGTATTGTGTGTGATTTGAGATCAATGAATCAAATTTAAAGGGTTGTTACAGTAGTAAAAAAATCAATTTACGTGAAATTTTGTGGTTTTTGAAGGTCATTAACTTGCGGGAACTTTTGAGGCCCTAAACAATGTTTTTAGCCAATCAAAACCCACTAGAACAGAGTGAAAAAAGGTGCACTCTATATTTGTAGATCAAATAAAATAAGTCAGGGGGGAGAGCTCTCTGATGAGTTAAATTGTTTGTAAAATAGAGGTGCACTCTATATTTGTAGATCAAATAAAATAAGTCGGGGGGGAGAGCTCTCCGATGAGTTAAATTTTTTGTAAAATAGAGCTCGTATAAGAAAGTTGCAGCCAAAACAGTAAGGATAAAATTTTGGCACAAATTTACATCAAGAGGGAATAAATCCATGTTCAGAAGTTCGTTTGGGGCACCGAAGTAGTCAATGGAAAGTGTATGACCCATAGAATCCATCAATGGAACCATATTTCAGATATGGGTTCCTAAAACTTTGTTGGTAGTGAAAGAAGACACATGTAGCATACATGGACAAATTGAGTAAAAACACCTAAACTTCTCCAGAACATAACTTTCAGCTCAGAGCTCGGATTTGAGAAAATAAATAGTCGTTGGAAAGGTCTTGAGGTGTAGAATAAATATGGAACCAAGAAATTTGAATTGAGCAATCAATTTTTCATAAATTAATAAATATATTCATGTAGCAGTAAAAGAGTGGAAATTGCAACATATAAATGTTGTAACGTTTCGCTCAGAACTCATATTGTGGCATGAGTAGATCCATTGGAAATATGTTTCAAAGAGGAATGTATCTAAGGAATAAGAATTTGAATTCATCAATTTTTACTTCATAAATTAATGAATAAATAACCTATATTCTAAAGGATGAAATGTTTTATGCTATGCATGTTTTAACCATAATTATTACATTCATATTTCTTGTATAATTAGAGGTAGATGAAAGAAACTTTAGTTATTATATGAGAACTAGAGTTATGGAATATGTTCAAGGATATTATTGCCATGAGTAAGATATCATAGGTCTGCATGTCAGCATGGGGAATGTTGAGATAGAGTCCAATGGAAGAAGAGATAGGTAGGACCTTGTAAGTATGAGAATCCTACATAGGGAAGTTCAGAGATATAGAGTTGATAATGAAAGGATTACGAAGGTTCAAGAGGATATACTTCAGAGCTTAAATATGTTGCATAAGAAAGTCAACAGGGAATTTGGCACCAAGCAAGAAAATAGTGATAGACAATTGGAAACATCTAGATCCCATAGAAAAAGGGATGATCATGGAAATGATAGGAAATCAAGAAGCATGAGCAAGCGCCATCATTCTCCAAAGAAGTCGACTAGAAGAACTCATG
>SNQJ01S0012686.1:61140-82129 GCA_010110895.2 Picea sitchensis
TTTATTACCGATTTCTTCTTGCCCCACTCAAGTCCATACATCGAATGAATATGGCGCGCAGTTACAAGTTGCAAAGAATTTCCCCACTCAAATTTAGGCGAAGAATTTATTACCAATTTCTGCTTGACCCCACTCAAGTCCATACAACGAATATCGCGCGCAATTACAAGTTGCAATAATTTCCACACACAGACTTTAAGAGAAGAA
This sequence comes from Picea sitchensis, assembly GCA_010110895.2. Lineage (NCBI taxonomy): Eukaryota > Viridiplantae > Streptophyta > Pinopsida > Pinales > Pinaceae > Picea > Picea sitchensis. The sequence continues at coordinate 61,348 of SNQJ01S0012686.1, forward strand.
TTTATTACCGATTTCTGCTTGACCCCACTCAAGTCCATACAAGAGTATCGTGCGCAATTACAAGTTGTGAAGAATTTCCTGCGCAATTACAGGTTGTGAAGAATTTCCCACAGACAACTTTAAGCGAAGAATTTCTTACCAATTTCTTCTTGACCACACTCAAGTTCATACGGCAAAATTTCCCAGTCGTTCGACAGTTTTCATTTTATAAAAGCAAACAAAGAATGATAAAGTGATTGTACATCACCTTGGGAAAGTGAACAAAGAAATATGACGCGCAATTAGGAGTTGCGAAGAATTTTCCCCACACTAAAATGTAAACGAAGAATTTGTTACCAATTTATTCTTGATCCCACATATTTTCCAAGTCGTTAGGCAAATTTCATTTTACCCCTTCAAACAGAGCTTTATATGAGTGTGGTTGTATTTATATAGATACCCATATTCATGGCAAAAAACATTGAAATAGCATTCCAGAGTGAGAGATAGATCATAGAGGTGCATTTCTTCTCATGACATTTGTGTGCTTTGTGATAATGGGTGAGTTGCTTGCTTTGTCATCATTTATATAAAACTTTAAAATAGATCTACTTTTCAACCAACAAATTAGAGGCAAAACTTAAAATAGATCCACTTTTTAACCAACAAAATAGAAACAAAACCCTGCCCTACCTTACAATACCAAATACGTTTTCCCATGGTCCTCCATACTTTATATATGCGTTTTTATTTGATATAAATTAAAATATTAATACACTAATGTCATCCGCCATGTTTATTAGATCTTACATATTAATGGAGATTGTTTACGATTACACTACAAATTTAAAAAAAATATAATTAAGAGTACTTTATGTTTTTTTTACTTTCCATCCATTTTAAGGTGTTTTGAGATTTAATGAGGTCTAAGGGAGATATTATGCAAAACAATAGTTGTTTTACATTGTTTTGCATAATATCTACCCCCATCCCTTTTCAATTATTATTTACCCCACCCTTAATTATTGTTTTGCATAGTATCTCTCCATCCCCACCTTGCATAATATCCCCCTCCATCAATGGAGGAGATATTATGCAAAACAATAATATGAAAGTGATGGTGGGGTGCAAGGAGATATTATGCAAAACAATAATATGAAAGTGATGGTGGGGTGCAAGGAGATATTATGCAAAACAATATATTTTTTTGCATAATATCTCACCCAATGGGGGGAGAGATATTATGCAATACAACAATATGAAGGTGGTGGTGGAGGGAGATATTATGAAAAACAATAATAGGTGGGAGATATTATGCAAAACAATAATTGAGTAATTTGTTTTGCATAATATCTCCCTCAACCCCACTTTAATATCTCCCTGTCCCCACCCCCAATTATTATTTTGCATAATATCACACCACACCCTCACCCTTAATTATTACAATTATTCTTTTGCATAATATCTCCCCCCTACCACCCTCAATTATTATTTTGCATAACATATGCTCCCACCCACCTCTCAATTATTTATCACCCCACCTTTAATTAATGTTTTGTATAATATCTCCCCCAACCCCACTTTGTATAATATCTCTCCCCATCGATGGCGAGATATTATGGAAAACAATAATATGAGGGTGATGGTGGGGTCCAGGAGATACTATGCAAAACAATAATAATTGTTTTGCATAATATCTTCCCCATAATATCTCCTCCAATAGGGGGAGAGATATTATGCAAGACAATAATACGAGGGTGACACTGAAGGGAGATGTTATGCAAAAGAATAATAGGGAGGAGATATTATGCAAAACAATACTTGAGAGTGAAAAACAATAACCTGTTTTGCATAATATCTCCCCCAACCCCCACCTTAATATCTTCGAACCCCACCCTCAAATATTGTTTTTCATAATATCATCCACAACCCCACCCTTAATTATTACAATTATTATTTTTCATAATATCTCCCCCTTGTCACCCTCAATTATTATTTTGTATAATATCTATCCTCCCCCTCCCCTCTCAATTATTATTCACCCAATCCCCTATCACCCTCAATTATTATTTTGCATAATATCTACCTTTCACACCCCTCTCAATTATTATTCACCCTACCCTTAATTATTGTTTTCTATAATATCTACCCACACCTAATCGAAAGAATTTATTATAAAAACAATAATATACTATGAAAGTGATGAATTTGAGTTTCAGAAGACACTATAAAACAATAATAATTAATGTGAGAATGAAGTGATATTACAATAATATTACACATTTAATAATGAGGTAAAGAGAGATATTATGCAAAACAATAAATATTGACGGTACCAACCAAACTATATGTATCAATCATGGTTATTAGATGTTACACGTCCATGTGAATTCGTAATGGTGGGCCATATCTGTTTTGCTTTTCTTCGATACTGATTGTCACATGATGACCGATGAAGTGATTGACATCACCTTACGAACGAAAGTGGACAAAGAAATATGGCGCGCAATTACAAGTTGCGAAGAATTTCTTACCAATTTATTCTTACAATTTTCCGACTCGCTCGGCAGTGACAGAGCTTTATATGAGAGCTGTTGTATTTATAAATACCCATATCCATAGCGAAGAACACAACTCGCCGAATTGGTGTTCCAGAGCGAGATATGGATCATAGAGGTGTAGTTCTTCTCATGATCATGGTTGGAGCTGTCTGTTCCCTGCCTATTCATCGAGAAGATCAATATGTTTCAAATGACGAGCATCTGTATGTGCACGACCATCTGAGTGGATTGAGCTCTGTTCAGCCCGACTCTGATTATCTGGTTCCTGGAGGACGCTGAAATCATCTTATCATCAATGGATGGGCACAATGAAAGGGACGTGGAGGCTCTTTTGTCGCTGAGAAAGGCCATCACATACGATCCATATGGATTGCTCTCAAACTGGACGGCCGAGAACGCCGAGAATATATGCTTGTGGCATGGTATTCGCTGCAGACAGAACACCACAAGAATCGTTGCCATAGACCTCTCTGGATCGGGATTGGAAGGTACTTTGTCTCCATATATCGGGAACCTTTCCTTGTTGCGTAGTTTGGATTTTTCAAATAATAGTTTGGCAGGGAGAATTCCACCCGACTTTGGGAAGCTTAAAGTGTTGGGAACACTTGACCTTAGCTATAATCAGCTCGGGGGTTCTATTCCAGTGGAATTGGGATTGCTACAGAAGCTAGAGAACTTGGCTCTACACTTTAACAAAGTGGAGACGCCATTCCTCCATCTCTGGGAAACTGCTCTTCCCTTGTGATTATAAGATTGGGGCACAGCCGACTGTCCGGCCATATACCACCTCAGTTGGGTAACTTAAGAGAGCTTAGACACCTTGGCATTCATGGTTTTGATTACCAGCAACAAAGTAATATTTCGGGTCCCATCCCTTCTGAAATAGGAAACTGCAGCAAGCTTTCATTCCTAAGTCTTGTTTCAAATAGTCTCACAGGAAGCATACCTAAAACCATTTCCCAATTGAATGAGTTGAAAATCCTACATCTTGGGAATAATAGGTTCATTGGTAGCATACCTGAATCCATTTCCAATTTGAGCAAGTTGTAAATCCTTTACCTAGACAACAACTATCTCAATGGTACAATTCCGAAAGCCATAGGAAAACTTCAATCCCTCGTATCATTAGCTTTGAATACAAACAACCTAAATGCACCTATACCATATAACATAGGTCAGTTAAAGTCTCTCACACAATTACTAATAGGAGGTAGTAATATTTATGGGAGGAATTCCAGATAATATTAGTAGTTTGGTTTCACTTAAAGAGTTAAGTTTGTATGACACTACATTGGAGGGACCAATCCCACGTGGTATCCGTAATTGCATTGCTTTACAATGGCTAAACTTACCCTTAAATTCACTTAGTGGAGATCTAGACGATCTAAAATTTCCACTTTCTCTGCAAGTTTTCTCGGCATATTTTAATAGCTTCACAGGGACTTTGTCTACATCTTTGATCAATTGTATCAAGCTCGAGCATCTGGATTTACATAGAAATAATTTGACAGGTGAGCTTCCAGGATATTTGGCAAACTTTCAAGAGTTAAGAATGTTAAGTGTTAGTTATAATAATCTCCATGGTGATATTCCTCAATGGCTCACAAATCTCACAAAGTTGGATGTGTTGGATTTATCTAACAACCATTTTAGTGGAAGATTACCATCCCATCTTGGGAGGCTCCCAAAAGTTGCAATGAATGAATCTTCACTAGTAGAAGATGATGAATTATATCAATATGTGAGTGTAAGTGAAAGTGTGTATATTTTGATATATCACACTACAGGAAACACTTTGGGTAAATCATCTAGCGATACTTTTGGCAGTTTGGTTGACTTATCTAGCAATAATCTTAGCGGAAGTCTTGATATTCACTATCCATTTTTTATGGATGTTTTCTCTGCTCATTCTAATAACTTCTTTGAGACTTTTCCTGCATCTCTAGCCAATTGCACTCATCTTCAAGTGTTGGATTTAAGGAAAAATGGGTTAACAGGTGAGCTTCCCGGGTACCTCGCAGATTTTCATGAGTTAAGAGTGTTAAGTGTTGGCTATAATGATCTCCATGGTGGAATTCCTCATTGGATCACTAATCTCACGAAGTTAGAATTGGATTTATCCAATAATAAATTTGGTGGAAGAATACCACAATCTTGATAGATTGCGAGGATTTGCAATCAATGGATCTTCGCAGCTGAGTGCTAATACATTATATGCAGTTATAGAAGTTTCCATGAAAGGAAGAGAGTATACTCTTCCATATGTGTTGAGTACAAATGTCATACTTGATTTGTCCACCAATATGCTTACAGGGGATGTACCTACAACCATGGGAAAGTTGAGTAGCCTTCGCTTATTGAATTTATCGGGGAACCAACTAGAAGGGAGAATACCTACATCTCTTAGCAACATATCTACTTTGGAACAATTAGACTTGGCCAAAAATAATTTGAGTGGAGGGATTCCTACAGAGCTCTCCAAATTATCCATGTTGGCAGTTCTTAACATTTCATCTAACAATCTTTGTGGACCAATTCCAAAAGGAACACAATTTACTACATATGATGAGGCTTCATTTCAAAAGAATAAGTGTTTATGTGGGTATCCTTTGCAACCATGTAACCAAAAGGAAAGCACAGGGGAAGATGATGATAGTAATATTAGTAACGTTAAAGTAGGATGGTTGAGTCGGCTAGATGAAAAAAATGTCATTGATAGCATTGGGGGTGGGAATGAGTTGGTTGGGAGTTGTTGGTGTGTTGATTGGTTGGAAAAGAGCTAGGCATTGGGTGGTGGGTGTTCATGTATACCCCAAACAAAGACCCTTTTATGGACTTTATCGATTCCCCACATAGTTGAGAGTGCTTGTTTATGCTCCTAAGTGTTTTTAGGATATAATGTCAATTAAAATAAATGTGTATGGGAGAATCAATAAAGCTAGCAATTTCCTTTGATGGTGCAAAGAGATGTCATTAAATGTTCATTATTAAATTACAATGTGGATTTTGTGAATTTGATCATAAATGTTGTTTGAAAAATAATTAGTTAAAACATACCAATCATTTCAAGCTTGTTTTTTGTTATTTAGTAACATTTCATCATAAAATGTCCTTTTGTTTATAACCTATGCAAAATATCACATATTTCAAAGTAAAACACATATATAGCATGTCAAAACAATGCATAAGCTTCAATAGCTAGAGTTACAAATTTTCTTTCAAGTCCATTTTTCTTTGAACCCAATATCTTCTCAACAATATTAACATGCATGTTACTAAAGATAAATGTAGGTGGGGATGCAAATCTCGCTCTTAAGCTACATCTTGAAAAATCATATATAGAGGCATGCATTCATTAGCTTGCACTATGTCGATTAATACAATTCATGTAAATCAATCTCTCTTCACTTACCAACTTGCTATCATATAATTCTTTTAAAGATACGAAGAACAAATGCATAGAAAAGAATATACCATTGAGGAAAAATTCACTATTCCAAATATCTATATTGGACCATTCATTTATCATGTATTACATTGATTAGATGATTGTCCACTCAATTGCCAAATGTTAACCTTCAAGATGATAACATTTTTGGGTATTTCTTTGACATCTCAACAAATACTGGACTCATGATTCAACAAGGTCCACAAGGCAAACATGAGTAATATTTTTAGAAAAGTCATATACATGGGTATATGTGGTTATCTTGAGTGTATTGTAGAAAGCCTTGATCAAGTTATTTCAAAGGATAAATCATAGTCTGACCCATAAGTTCTAAGTAGATAGATTGCCTCTTGAAACATTTGGATATATCCAATGGGTTATGTATGATGAATTCCAATTTCTTTTGCATGAAACATGTTCACTTTATTATTTATGGATATTTTCAAGTTATGAATCAATGTTAAGTGAACATGGTGTGAAGGATGGATGTTTTAGGTCTTGAATTTTTTTTTTTGAAATATGAAGACATTGTTTAATGTGTTTGGTTTGTCACAAGGCAATATAAAATTAAAGAGAAGAATAAAGCTCTAATATAGGTTCAAATAGAATGTTGAAGGTTGTACATCCTAATGAAATACTGTAACTATTGATGAATTTAACAAAAAGACAAAAGATGGATTCATTAACTCTACTCCTTCAAAAAAAGTTGACACAATATCTAAACTAATGTTGAAAGCTCAATAAAAAGAATGAACAAAATAATCCTATTTAAAACGGGATGACATTGTAAGATACCATTTATAATGCTATCATTTATTTAATATGAATAATAAGAAACACTTGCAGATGAATATAGATCATGAGTTTAGATGAATAAATAATTGATAACAAGAAACAATATGTAGAAGCCAATTCGATTTCTTAGTTTTTCATATCCTCAATCCTAAAGCATGTTTACTTACCTCCTTTACAGCAAGAATTATTTCAGTAAGGAAACAAGCAATGCCCCCATGTTTCCTCTCTTCACTAGTCTACGCTCCATTTCACATACAACAATTATGGGTGCCTTAAAATAATTCAGTATAAGGTTGTTTTTTAAGTACAATGAAAATTCCCAAGAAAATTCAACGTGACCAAGAAAATCACTACAATTATTCGGGGTCTATCGATGTGATTCATTCTCCCCTATTGATATCTTTTGTGGAACCCTATTTAAATACATGGGCATGTTATATGCAAATTCAAACACTTTTCTATTAAAACATCCTCTAGCATCGATCTTTTGTTTTAAACCTTAATATATGTATCCAAGACACGTGGGACACCGCAGAAGACTGTTGGTTTTAATTTTGCTATATCATTCTCAATAATGGTTAAAAAACAATTCCAACAGTCCTTGTTTTTTAATTTTTAATTCATTAATGCTTCATGTCCAATGCCTTGTATTTTGTAATTTTAATGATGTTTTATTCATAAATGCATAATTTCTAATGAGACTAGTGTTCACCTTGACCGTGTTTTTGCTTTGCAATGTTTCATTTCCACTGCTTTGTATTTTGTAATGTTTCATTTCCATTGGGTATTAGTGTTAACCTCAATTGTATTGTGTAATGTTTCATTTCCAATACTCTATATTTTTGTTATTATTTTGTAATGTTTCATTTTCAATGTTTTGTATTTTGTAATGTTTTATTTTCAATGGGTTAGTATTGTTTCATTATTTTGTAATGTTTCATTTTCAATGCTTTGTATTTTGTAATGTTTCATTTTTATTGTGTTAGTGTTCATCCCAAGTGTGTTCACCTTAACTGTATTTTTTTATGTTTCATTTCCAATAGGTTAGTGTTCACCCCAAGTGTATTTAAGTGTATGTTGTAATGTTTCATTTCCAATGGGTTAGTGTTCACCCAAGTGTATTTAAGTGTATGTTGTAATGTTTCATTCCAATTCTTTGTATTTTGTAATTTTTTATTTCCAACACTTTGTATTTTGTAATGTTTAATTTCCAATGGCTTAGTGTTCACCTCAAGTGTATTTTTATTTTGTAATTTTCATTTCTAATGCTTTTGTAATGTTTAGTTTGTTTCATTTCCAATGGGTTAGTGTTCACTCCAAATATATTTTGTAATGTTTTATTTTCAATGGGTTAGTAATGTTTCATTTCTAATGGATTAGTGATGTCTAGATGGGTTAGTATTTATCCCAACAAAGTGTATTTTGTAATGTTTCATTTTCAATGGGTTAGTATTCATCCCAACCAATTGTATTTTTCATTTTTGGTAGGTTAGTAATGTTTCATTTTCAATGGGTTAGTATTCATGCCAACTATAATTTGTAGAAATTTAAAATTGTTGTTTGTTGGAAAAACCAATTATTTTTTTGACCCCTTGAAAGGAGAAGTGGTAAAGATTTGTTTTCTACTATCTTGGAATTATGCTTGTAGTTATTTTTTAATTAAAATGAAACCTCGGGAGACAACATGTGTGAAGGTGATATTGATCTATACTTGGGTCTCGAGTGGGTGTAAATGAATGAGGGGTTGTTGGATAGTGTTTCCAATTATTATCTTTTTTCTCCAAGACGATCATTTTTTTGCCCTCTATGTCCTAATTTAAAAAGACAACATAAGTCTAGTTGAAGGTTTGTAGTTGGTGATATATTACTTTGCAAAAGTGATCACATTCACCATGTACGTAAATATTATTGAAGGCTTCTAATTTTATTTGGGCATTTTCATCACAAGAAGGATACCCACACTAAAATCATTTTTTTCTCCTTGTCCTAATCTTTTCTTGAAATTGGAATAAGGGGGTCTAAAGACATCTACGCATAAACTTATACCTAATAAAACTTTTTTCTAAATGCACTTAGATGCACATTCTACATCCTAGGATACGTGTAAGGTAAGATAACACCTTATGAGGGTCACTCTATAAGTTCAGTAAATACCATGTGAGTGCATACATGGGACTTAATTTTTATTATGATCAATGCCTTAAAAATGATTAAGAAAGTTGATGAATACAATCCACTTCAAAGGTGAAACCTCCTTTTAGAAATATATCCAATTCAAATACAATGAGGTCTTTGATAAGATGATCCTAAGACTAGGTCTCATGGGTATATAGGATACAAATGTGGGTATAATGAAGGGTACCATGAAGGGTTCTAGCCAACATACAATTATATCTTATAAATGTAATAATTCAGTATATAGGGATTAATAAGGGGTTTACACATAAAATGGGGCTTTGTCTAGGTCTTAACTGCCCCTCCCTTCAAACAAGTGTTGTCCCTCAACACTTGACTAACTATAGGTGTTTTATGAAGGGACTCATATTCCCAATATTGCCTAGCTGGTAGGTTCTTACATTTGGCAGGGCTGCTCCATGATTTCTCAATTTCTGGGTTGCTTAATCCTTGCTTCAATAATTATTTCTAGTTTTGGTATGATTTTCCTTCTTCATTAATCTCTAGTAAAATGGTTTAGTTGGGATCGTGTTGCCAATTACCTTATTTAATAAAGAAACACGAAAGACTGGATGCACATGTGAAGATGGAGGCAACTCAATTTGTAATCCATAATTCAATCCTTGCAAAACCTTATAGGTGCCATAATATTTGGGTGCTAGTTTAGTGTCCTTGTTTTGTGTCTTGAGGGACATATGTTTATATGATTTTAGCCTCAGAAAAACCCAATCCCACTTCAAATTCCCTTTCAACATACATGTTGATCTACTCTTTGTTTCATCCTATTTTGTTCCATAAACAAGTTGTCCTTCAATAGTTTGAGAACCTCTTATTGGTTCCCTATGTGTTCCTCCATTGCTTGAACAAAACCTTTGTATTCCCTTTCAAAGGGCGATGTAATGGATGGAGCATGATATCTATAAAGTGCCGAAATGGGGACATTTGTTATGAAGTGGAAGGATGTGTTGTACCATTATTCTTCAAAGGGAAACCACTTAACCCACTATGTTTGTTTATCGAATACAAAGCAATGAAGACATCCTTCTAGACATTTATTCAAAATATCGATTTTCCCATTGGATTGAGGGGTGGTAAGATGGTGAGCCAATTGAGTACCCAAACAAAGAAAATAATTCATTCTAAAATTTCCAGCGAAAATTGGATCTCTCACCACCGATGATAATCTTGGGGACTCCATGTAGCTTTTGAATTGTTTCCATGAATGTTGTGGCTATTGTATTTCTTTTAAAATGATGAGAAAGAGTGAAAACATGGGCATACTTTGATAGGAGTTGATCCACTATTACCATGATAGCCAGTCTTTCCTTGATTTGGGTTTAAACCTTTAATGAAATCCATTGAAACTTCTTCCCAACATTGACTGGTCTAGCTAATGGTTGTAGGAACTTGGCGTCTTGATTGTTTCTCCCTTATTTTGTTGGCGGACTAAACATTCATAAACAAACTTTTGAACATCATTTTAATGCACCTTCCTAGAAAAAGTCCTTCTTGATCCTAGGTGTGTTTCAAGAATGTTGAATGTCCTCTATAGGAGAAGTGTGCAATTCTGAAAGGACATTTTGAACTTGAGTTGGAAATTCTTACATAAATATAGGCAATCATGATATCATATCAAATCATTCTTTCATACAAAATTATCTAATAAATTGAAGTTCCTCGTACTTATAGTTGTTGAATGATCTTGCATACCTCTTGATATTACTTCCATTCTATCATTTCTTCTTCCACCCTGTCAGATTCTGGAATAGAAATATCACATAGTGAACCTTCTTTTTCTTCTTTCCTTGAAGGGCATCTTCCACAAAATTATGTTTTTTTTTTGCGGTGTTCAAATTCATAACCTAACATCTTGGTAACCCATTTTTGTTACTCTTCTAAAGATAATCATTGCGCCAAGTAGTAATTCAAACTATCATGATTTGTTTTAATTTGAAGTGTCTTCCCTAGATTAGGGTGTCATTTCTTAATTGCATGTAGAATGTCCAACATTTGTTTTTCATAAATAGGTTTGACTAATTTTTTCCTTTAAGTTGGTTCTTTCAAAGGTAAAGGGGCCTTCCTTCTTGCATTAAAATTGCACTAATTCCATGGTTTGAGGCATGACACTCCATAATAATTTTTTTGTAAATTTCGAGTGTGGCCAGGATGAGAGTTGTACACATAGTCTCCTTAAGTTTTTCAAAACCTTTGGTTGCTTCTTCAGTCCAAGAAAATTCTTTGTTCTATAATAATGTTGTTATAGGTGCTAATATTTGACCATAATTATTAACAAAATTTTGATAATAGCATATTAACCCTAAGAATAATCTAATTTTCTTCAAGGTTTTGGGAATTGGTAATTCCCTCATAACTTTAATTTTGTTAGAGTTCACTTTTACACTTCATGAGATAAAATATGACCCCGAAATATTCCACTTCCTAAATCCCAAAGGAACACTACTTGAGGATTTGCATAAAGTGTTTTCTCTTCCAATAGTTGTAATACTCTATCAATGATCCAAAATGGTTCTAGGAAGATAAAATAAAGTTCTGAATCGAATTGAAACCAATGCCATTGCATTAAATTACCGTATTCTTACCATATATGTTTTTCAAAAATGGACCACGATTATGCGAAAGTTATCCGTGATATATTTCCCAAACAAGCAAACAAGTCAACTAGTCAAAGTCAGCGGTCAACGGGCCGTACTGGCGGCGTCCGGAAGTGCGTCGACATGACATCATGATGAAATCACAGGGACATGGCATCCGCGAGGGAGGTGACACGTATCAAGCATTTTTGGTTTTTTTCAGGTTGAGTTGGCACGGTATAGATTTTGACACGTGGCACGGTACAGATGCTGACACGTGGAAGGCTTTCGAGGGTTGCGTGGCGTAGTACGGACGACCGTGGAAGGCTGAGGTATGACACGTGGATGTACGGATATGATGTGGCACCATTGGAAGCATGAAACATGGAAGGTACGACAATGATGTGGCATATGGGATGACTGTGCAGGCTAACACGATAGTGATGTGGCAATGATTACTTGGAAGATGAATATTACCTTGTGGATTGTATAGGCCAATCGAAAGGTGACATTGGCCCGATCAAAAGGAGCACCGCATTGGCACCACAGTTTACAATCCCAATAATGTTTGGGTAAAATTTGTTACCATTGGCGGTTTGAACCTACGAGCTATCCTCCAACCAAAGACTTTGCAACAAATGGTGGAGCGATCGGGCTATCATGGGACTTTTTTAACCATACACTCGAATATGGTTTTAAATTGGTATGATGGAGAGGTTTTGGGATAAGCCCCAGTCAGCGAGGGCTAGCAGACCAATAGGAGCCCTAGACCAAGGAGCAATACCATAAGTTTAGGGTGTTGGGGGCATAACCACTGGACATATGGCTTCCATGCGACTCGGAGCAAAGGGATCAACTGAAGGAATAGGGCCAACACTCAATGTATGGCCATATGGAAACATCCCATACGACCAAAATCCTAGTGAAAAGGGGGTTAGCACCCAAATTTGACCAAATGTGGGTTTTTTTAACTATATAATGTGATTTTTATGTTGATTTTAACACGATTTTGGAGGATTTTGCCCATTTGGAAGTGCGGGCTCGATTTGAGTCTAGATCTTGGGAGGAAGTTGGAATAGGATCCCCAAACAAAATACTATATAAACCAAGCATATTTAGGAGTTCAAAATAGGATAATTAATGCATAACTTGAAGTCCAATCCATTTTTATGTAGGTAAGCCATTCTTGGAAGAAACTTTGAAGGCCATTTTGAGCTATGCTTAGCCTCTTTTGGTGTCTTCGGTTGCATTGGATTCACGAGGTTGAGCATAACCTGACCGGATAACATATGTGCTGATACAATTTTGATGTACTTTGCATTGAATATTAATAAAACTTTCCCCTACTGAGACAAAAGGTCCGAAGACATAGGCAAACTTGTTGCAAAATCCGTTAGCTGTAATATTGTTGTTATGGTTTGTTGTTCATATGTTTACTTTCTGATCTGCACTCTTTATGATGGCTGCAATATTCTTTTATTAATATCTTCTTCTTTTCTTAATTCCCAAGTGGTAATTTAACACATGCTTGAAACTCAACCAAGTATTTAAAGATCATTTTTAGATCAATCAACATGTTGTACATGCTCTTCCCAAGATTTATTGTAGATTAGTATGTCATCAAAATATACTGACCTAGAATTTTCTAAGGAAAGACTTGAAAATAGAATTCATCAAGATTTGAAATGTTGAAAGTGAATTATTAAGTCCAAATGGAATGGCAAAACCATAATGATCTTCGTGTTTTATAAAAGTTGTTTTAGGAATGTCTTCCTACCTCTCATTTTGATTTTATGATATCCTAAGCGAAGATCAACTCAATAAATAATTTTTCTCCATGCAACTCATCTAATAATTCTGTTGAGAATAGAAACTTATCTTTGATGGTCATTTTGTTGAGAGTTGTCACATAATGAAAAAATAAATTCCAAGGTACCATAAAATCAAATATGGTCATTTTGTGCTTGAGGAAATTAAAGAGAATGAAATTCCAAAGTGCAGAGGAAAATCAAATATGGTCATTCATTGCTTGAGGAAATCAAAGAATGAAATTCAAAGGTTCCGAGAAAAATGTAGAAAAACATTAGCAACATGTACCTCAAACTCTGCAAGTGTTGTTAGAATATCAAATAATTTTTCTCCATGTGATTCATCTAATAATTCATCAATGACAGGAATAGGAAACTTATCTTTGATGGTCATTTTGTTGAGTTGTCTATAATGAAAGAGAATGAAATTCCAAAGGTACCATAAAATCAAATATGGTCATTTTGTGCTTGAGGAAATTAAAGAGAATGAAATTCCAAAGGTACCGGAAAATCAAATATGGTCATTCTGTGCTTGAGGAAATCAAAGAGAATGAAATTCCAAAGGTTCCAGAAAATCAAAATGTACAAAAACAGAAGTAGCAAGCACCTCAAACTCCTGCAAGTGTTGTTAGAATATCTACCAGGTTAAGTAGACCCCCTAAACGACACTCTCCTTCATTGTATTATTTATTGTTGACTGACTCTGGTGAACCAAATATTTATGAAGAGACAATGTAGGTAGACACTAAAAAGAAGTGGTAGCATGGCATAAAAGTGGAAATGGATTCCTTGGTAAATAAGCAAACTTGGGGCTTGGTTCATTTGTATGTAGGAAAAATAGCATTGTAGAATAAATGGATTTACAGGTTGAAGGAAGAAGATGGAGGGAAAAAGTGGTACAAGGCTAGACTTGTTGTAAAGGGGTTTGCAAAAAAGAAAGGTATAGATTTTGATGAAATATTTTCTCCTTTTGTTAAAATGACTTCAATTAGGACTATTTTAAGTCTTGTGGTAGTAGAAGATTTGCATCTTGAACAATTAGATGTAAAAACAACATTTCTCCATAGGGATTTGTAGGAAGAGATTTATATACTGTAGCCACAAGGGTATGATGTCAAAGGGAAGGAAAATTTGGTATTCAAGTTGAATAAGAGATTGTATGGCCTAAAGCAAGCTCCAAGACAATGGTATTTGAAGTTTGATAGGTTTATGACAGAACAAGGTTATAATAGATGTCATTCCGATCAGTATTTTTATTTTAAGAGGCTAGAAAATGGAAGATATATTATCTTGCTATTGTATGTAGATGACATGCTTTTTGCAGGGTCTAACATGTAGGATATAAATATTCTCAAAAATAAATTAGCTAATTCATTTTCGATGAAGGATTTGGGTGTTGCAAAGAAAATCCTTGGTATGATAATAACAAGAGATGTGAAAAATTGAAAATTGATATTGTCTTAGGGTGAGTACATAGAGAAGGTGTTGGAGAGGTTTAGAATGTAGAATACAAATGATCTAGGTGGATATTGGTGGCCATCCACCTATTCCAACTGGCTCCTCTTGACTATTTTTAGTTCAACATGTTCTTCTGTACTTCTTTGTAATTATGGGTTCTATAGTTTTGAGGTTGTCTGAATCCCTACACATCTTCCAGGTGGATATTGGTGGCCTCCCATGTAATCCAAATAGATTATTTTGTATTTTTTCATGTCAACACATCTTGTTGTACTTCCAGGGTCATTTTGGGGCCCTAAACATCGTTTTTTTGGCTCGCCACAATAAAACTATAGATAGAGTTAGAGTTTGACGACGTAATGTGTAGTTCTCTAGAATAACTTTCCAACGAGATATCATGTGCCTAAAATGGAGGTCGTATGCAAATGTTACGGCCCCGTGAAGCTGAGGTATCAACTTACCCAAAGGGGCCTATATAAATTTTGGTGTTTCACCTCTTAGGGTTAGGTTTTTGAATGTATAGGGTTTAGACATTCATGAGTAATATCAAAAAGGCCTTTGGAGCCTCATTGTATTCATTCTACTTAGATGGATGTGCATAGTAGCCACATCTCTTCTCAGAGATAGATACCACCATTCAAGCAAGTGTTTTAGTTCAATAGTTTTACAATTTCAGCCTATTTCATTTATTCAATAAAAGATATTGTTCACTGGATATCTGTGTTGTTCTTCATATCTCTGTGTTTTTTTTTGTATTCAGTCTATTATTCAGTTCATTCCGCTCCTAAATCTGGATCAATGGTATCAGAGCAGTCTATTGTTTATTTATTTTTCTTTGTGCATGTCCTCGACAAGATATTGGTACAAGAAGTTGGGACTCGAACCAATCGATCCGTTGCAATATCGGTCGGGCCAAGACCGATAACAAACCATGGGGGAAGAAAATAAAGATGATGGAGTAGGAGATCCTTTTAAAATGTTTCTCGAGGGAGCCCTCGTGCAACAAAGAAATGAAATGATGGAAAAACTTGAGCAGATCCTTCGACGATTGCCCATAAGAGAAGCATCTTCATCAAGCATCCATGCAACCCCCTTCAAGGTACATGTAAATTTTGATATTCCATTATTTGAAGGACTGATAGATGCATATGTTGTAGATAAATGGTTGAATCTACTCGAAGGGTATTTTTCAGTCCACAATATTTCCGATAGGGAAAAGATTACTTTTGCACTCCTCAAGGCCATCCCCCATGTTAAGGACTGGTGGGATACTTACTCTGAGCAAAGGTCTATATAAAATCAATAGTATTTGTGGTTTCCCCTAAATGGGATTCCTTTTGGGATTCCATTAAAGAAAAATACTACCTCATTGGAAGCTACAAGGACTAATACAGTCGATGGACCACCCTGCGTCAAGAAAGGGACCAGACAATACCATATTTCACCAAGAATTTCCATATCCTGCGCACCAAATTGGGTATCAAAGACTCGGAGCGACATCTGATGCTCAAATATCGTGGTTTTTTTCATAGATACATTCAAACAAAAATGGAGTTTTTGGACATCGCCTCATCAGGTGCGACTTATGGATATACTGTCAAGATCAAGTAGAAATTTAAGCAGAAGAGGTGAGAGTTTGGATCTGCAAACTCCTCACAGCTGAAGCAGGGAAAAGGCATCCCCAAACCACACAAGAAGGGACATAGAAAATATGGCCACTCTCAGGACAACCAGTCCAAGCTGTAACACAATAAGGGAAATGAAAAGATGAAGAAGGACACAGGAAAATGGTGTGAATACCATAAACTCCCTTGGCACAGCAATAAAGGATGCCACTCCAAGCAGTCACTTCTGGTCAAGCTAAAGGTGTCCAAGTCCAAGGTTTATTTTGACTCTGAATAAAATCTAGAAGAAAGGAAGTGGATTATCGATGTTGAACCCAGTTCCATTGTCGCTGCCACCGAAGTCTAGCCAAGTGACCCAGAAGAACTAGAGGAAGGGGAACGACTTTTTCACTCATAGATGTGGGTAAAGGGGGATGCACTTCATTTCATTTTCGACAGCAGTAGTTAGAAGAACATGATCTCAACAGAGGTCATCAAGGAATTTGATCTACCAAGGACACTACACCCGCAACCCTACAACATCGCCTGGCTTCACCAAGGAAGAGATCTTCATGTCAACCAATAGTGTCGTCTGCCCTACGACATCAAGCCTTTCAAAGATGAGGTATTATGTGATATTTCTCCCCTTGAAGTTTGTAATTTTCTTTTAGGACAACCATATTTCTAGAAGCATCATGTTGTGTATGAGTCTAGACATCGCAATGTTATTATTACTTTGGGTAGACAATTGTACAGGATACCAGAGGTAGCGTCGCCTACCACTATTTCTTTAATCTATGCTAAGAAATGCAATAAGGTCATTTCACAGATTGAGAAGTTCGTCTTATTTGTGATCTTTTATCACAACAAGCAGAAGGTTGTCACCACATCTGTTTCCTCTACACAGAGCCTCTCTTTGCAAGAGAAGCAAGTGGATGAGATTGTGGAAGACTATAGATACATCTTCTACTCACCCACCAGGGTACTAATGCACTGCCAAGTCAAACATCCAATTGATCTGACCCCCGGTGCACCTCTGCCTAATGGACTAGTCTATTGTCACTCGCTGATGGAAAATGATGAAATCAAGTGTCAGATACAAGAGCTTCTTCAAAAGGGGCACATCAGACCCATCTCCTCCCCTTTCGGAAGCCCTATTGTACTGGTGCAAAAGAAGGACAAGACCTGGTGAATCTGCATTGATTACAGAGTATTAAACAAAATCACAGTCAGGAACCGGTACCCAATTCCCAGGATTGATGACCTTCTTGACCAACTCAAGGGGGAAAATTTCATCAGCAAGATTGACCTAAAGTATGGGTACCACCAGGTTCCCATCGAACCAACTGATGTATGGAAGACAACCTTCAAATCCAAAGAAGGTTTCTTCGAATGGTCGGTGATTTTGTTTGGCTTAACAAATGTACCTGCCACTTTCATGATATTGATGGATGATGTATTGAGACCCTTAACCAATTATTTTGTAGTGGTATATTTGGATGACATCCCCATCTTCAACAAAACTTGGGAGGAGCACATGCGACATATTCAAGAGGTTTTGAGCACTCTACAAAAACACAAGCTATATGCCAACTTGAAAAAATTATCCTTTGGCATAAACAAGGTCCAATACTTGGGATACATTGTTGATGAGAATGAGGTACTGCATGTTTATCTAGCTAAGATCCAAGTAATCCATGACTGGCCAGCCCCAACCACACTCACTGAACTTCGAAGCTTATTGGGACTGGACAACTTCTACTGACGGTTCGTGTTGGGCTTCTCCCATATTGCATGGGTCCTCAGCCAAGTGACCAAGGGTAGTGGCAGGGAGAATTTCATTTGGGGAAAGGAACAACAATGAGCATTTAATGATCTAAAGCATCACTTGTGCTTGGCTCCAGTACTCTCCTTGACCGATCTACAAAAACCATTCGATATTGAGACTGATGCATCTGACTATGCTGTAGGTGCATTTCTCACTTAGCATGGTCATCCAATGGCATACCATAGTGAGACACTCTCATATACTGTCCATAAATACCCAACCTATGAAAAACAAATGTATTCCATTGTCCAAGCCTATTATCAATGGAAACATTACATTCTGGGAAAGGAGACGATCATCCAAACTGATCACAAGCCTTTGTAGTTCATACAGACATAGGGGAAATTGTAGAACGACCTCCATCAAAAGTGGTCCACCTACCTGCAGCAGTTCCATATCAACATCAAGTATAAGAAAGGGATCTCAAATCGTGTCTTTGACTACCTCATTCAACCTCTCATGGTTGCACTCACTACTGTTTTCCATTCCTGTGGACATGAGGCATTTGAGTGGCCCCAAGTTTATCAACAAGATCCAGACTTCACCACCACCTATCAGCTCTTGGGTACAGGCACAGATGTCACTGATTTTCACATTCAGGACATACTGTTATGCCATCTGGGCCACCTCTTTGTTCCTACAAGCGAGCGTGAAAAGATTATTTGGGAAGCCCACTGCAGTCGGATGGTAGGACATTTTGGCGTGGAGAAAACTATGGTCATTCTACAAAAACATTTTTATTGGCAAAAAATTCGACGGGACATCAACAAGTATATCAGATCTTGCACTACCTATTTCATTACCAAGCCAACCATCAAGAAGCAAGGCTTATACACCCCTCTTCCTACTCCCGAGAAGCCTTGGGAATCCATATCAATGGATTACATGTATGGCCTTTCGTCCACCAAGAAAAAAAATGATTGTGTATTTGTGGTCATTGATCAGTTTTCAAAGATGGGCATCCTCACAACCTAGAAGAAGAATATCATAGCGGCATACACTGCCAAGCTCTTATTCGAACAAGTTTGGGTCCATTTTGGGATACCACAAACCATCACCTCTGACCGGGACAACAAGTTCCTCAGCACATTTTGGTCAAGTCTTTGGTCATTGTTGGACATGAAGCTCTCTAAATCCACTTCTTTCCACCCCCAAATAGATGATGAAACAGAGGTCATCAATCAGATAATTGTGCACATCCTACGCATGTAAAACTCCAAATATCTGTGTACATGGTATTATATTCTCCCCTATGTTCAACAAAATTACAACAAGGCTCTCCATAGCTCCAGTGGCCATATCCCATTCTAGGTGGGGCTAGGATTCCAACCCTTGGGTCCCTTTGATGTTACACTACCTCTTGCCACCACATAGACAGACTCTTCCCATGTTCAATCTGAGAGCGAAAAATCCACTAGATTCATTGAGCGAATTCAATACATCTAGTAACAAGTCCATGATATTTTGTAGAAAGACAATGCTAAGTACAAGAAGCGCCATGATTAGCACAGGGTACCGCACCAGTTTCAGGTTGGAGACAAAGTCTAGTTACATTTGCAAAAGGAGCATCTTGCAGGGCCCCATCATAAGCTCCGCCCACTTCGCTATGGGACTTACACTATCACCAAGGATGTGGGTAGAAATTATTTTGAGTTCAACACTCCACCCTTACTTGGCTTGCACCCAGTGTTAAATGTGGACCTCCTTTGGCTATATTTCCCACCATTATTGGACACCTCAGAGATCGCAGAATAAATGACACCAACAGAGCTCAACCCTGACTACATGGAATAAGCATCCACTGATCATATCGTGGACACACAGGTCAAGGGCACTCGCCATCCGAGGATCCATCTTTATCGAGTTGTCAACGGATGAAGCTCCTACACCAAGGAAAGTGGTTCAGTCGGGGCCAAATTCAATAGAATTTTCCTCACCTGATGGGGGAACTCAACACAATGGATACCATTTATTCCTAAGGGGGGAGGATTGATCCAGGTGTATATTGGTGGCCACCCACCTATTCCAATTGGCTCTTATTTACTGTTTTTAGTTCAACAATTTCTTATGTACTTCTTTTTAATTTTGGGTTCTATACTTCCGAGGATATCTGAAGCCCTACACATATTCTAGGTGGATAGTGTTGGCCTTCCATCTAATCCAATTGGCTTATTTTGTATGTTTTCATGTTAGCACATCTTGTTGTACTTCCAGGGCCGTTTTGTGGCCCTAAACATTGTTTTTTTTTGCTTGCCAAAGTCAAATTGTAGACAGAGTCAAAGTTTGATGGTGTAATGTGTATTTCTCTGAAAGATATTTCCAACATGCTATTATGCACCTAAAACAGAGGTTGTATGCAAAAGTTACGACCTCGAGAAGTTGAGGTACCAAGTTACCCATAGGGGCCCACATAACTTTCATCGTTTCACCTCCTAGGGTTAGGTTTTTGGATGTCTAGGGTTTTGGAATTCATGAGTAATATCAAAAAGGCCTCTGGAGCCTCATTGTAATCATTATGCTCAAACAGATGCACAT